>CM076584.1:296938852-297104987 GCA_034641835.2 Pinus albicaulis | reverse complement strand
TTTCCGTGCACGTTTCTTCTTGGTTTTTAGGTTAAGGAGGAAGAAGGGTTGCTGGGGGTTTGGACCCCGCGGGATCTACATCAAACGTAGGATTACGGGTGAGTTCTACTATCGATGTTATCTAGTTTTTAGCATACAAGAGTGGTTGTGTGAGTCCTTCTTGAATAGCATGCCCTGATCTGTGGAGGTTTTGACCCAACAAAACCCCAGGTGTTTTCTTTTTCTCCAAACACAAGAGATATTAATTGTTATTGATCCATCTATTGCAGGTCTTCAAACAAAGGGTAGATTTTCATGTCCAATTTGTTGCCCTAAGATGAAGTATCATCATTCGCCAGACTTAAGAAAGATGGTGTTTCATGAGTTTAGGCACTTCCTCCCTAGGAACCATAAGTATCGTACTACTGAAAAACATCTTTTCAATGATAAAAAAAGAAACTAGATTAAAACCACGAAGAATGACACCTCAGTTGTGGATGTTGGAATATAACAGAATTAATAATCGTCAAGCAGCTGGTACGTAATTTGTGTATATATATATATATATATATATATATATATATATATTATTTGTTTATGTAATTTTTGGAATTTTTGTTTTAACTAATGAATTTATTTTATTGTATTCTATAATTAATATTGTTCTGATTTATTTTATTCTTTGATATCAAGGTCATCGTCGCGGTGAAGGTACTAATATTGTGCTTCCACCTGGAATGAAATGTTATCCTTCTCAATTCGCAAGGTTGCCCTACTATGAGGACCTAAAAATAGCTCATTTGTTTGATACAATGCATGTCGGGAATAATGTGACAGAAACGTTATGGCGAACCATAGATGGTGCACATGATAGAGATAAAATTGACAAAATTTGTGCTGACATTGAGAAATCAAAATCATGTAAATTTAAAAGGTGTGATCTAAATTAGACTGTAATAAATTTTTTCAATGGAGGCTCTAAATTATAATAATATTCCATGGTTATTAACAGAACAACAAAGAAATGATGTCATAAGTCTCGCAGAAGAATTAAATTTCAAAATTGTGTTTTGCTTCAAACATAAATACATTCTAACGAAGAAAGGTGACTAGTAAGTAGAAAAACTATATGATTGGCATATCATATGCAATATTTTTGGTATATGTTTTTGTGATGTTATTTCTCGAATACATATTTTAAATTTCTTTCCTTTTTTCTCTGTTTAGCTGGAAACCAATAACATTCATTTTTTATTGTTATAGTATGTTCTACCTGTATCTCTCCCAAATGACTTCGACAAAAATGTCAAACAAGTTATATATGGTCTTAGTAAATACATGAGGTAAGTAGTTTTGATTTATACGTAAAATCTAATTGCTACAATTTCTTTTTTTACTTAATGACATGATGTGTTAATTTACTTGTAATGAAATATATATTATGTTTCATTGAAATAACCTTGCGTAATGATTTTCATATGTTTGTCATTGAAATAAATCCATCAAGATGAAACAAAGTATTGGAAGAGAGAAATTCCTCGGCTAATGTGTGAAATGCAAAAGTATCTACCTCCAAAAATTTTCAATGCACAAGAACACTACTTGATACACCAAGTTGAGGAGATTGAAATGTGTGGACTAGTACACACAAGGTCAATGTGGATGGTCGAGAGGCACCTGAAATCCTTGAAGGATTTGGTTAGACAAAGAGCATGACCTGAGGGTTCAATGGTGGAGGAATATGTGGTATATGAATCCATGGTGTATATTAGTCATTATCTTCCTATATTAGCTGCACCAGCTATGAAGGTGGTGGATTTCATTTGGGATGTGAACTCCATCAAAAAATTTGAAGTGGAGCACCTGTTGGGAAAAGGTGGAATGAAGAAAGTGAGAGGCAAAAGATTTATTATGTATAATAAATATAATGTTTCATTTTTTTACATCATGTATATGATCATTATATTAATTTAGGTCTTATTCTTTCATAGTTTATTAATTAATGTAATTTCATCACATATAAGTAATATTTATTAATATTGGTGAATTATTGTTTTTTTATTCAGGTGCTCAAGATTATGAGGCACTACTTTTATACATTGCAAAAAATATTGAGTGGATGAGTGAATGGATTGAAACATGTAAATCATGTAACGACAGTAGGTTATCATGGCAACCACTATCTAAATTTATTAGAGAAGCGTATCGAGTGGAGATGGGAATGCCACTATTAAAAGGGGAAATCATTTAGCATATGGTTTTGAAAGATAGAAAGGTAAGCAATTAATTCACCTATTTTATTCATTACTTATTTTATATTATATTTATAATGTGACAACAAGTTTGATTTTTCAAATAATTTTCAAGATGTGTAAATTATATGATTAATTATTAATTCAGAATGCATATTTTTCATGTTTGGCATATTGCAGTTGAAACACTAGAAGGCTATGTGGTGCAATGGTCATAAATTTCTCCTTAAACAATTGCATGATAACAAGAAAACTTCTGATAGTGGGATAAATACAGTATTCCAAGTCACTAATGTTTCCTCCATGAGTGACAAACATCCTCGAGAATCTGAAAATAGATATTATGGGTTTTTAGATGATATAGTTGAGTGTGACTTTAACTCCTTCAAAATAGTTTTGTTTGACGTCAAATGGTATAGGCTACAAATGAATGTACATGATGATGATAGAGCACTTATTCAACATGACAATGGATTTCCAATGGTTAAAACATCACAGTTTGAAGTAGGAAAATATCGCCATGTTTTTCCAAGCCAATGACAACAAGTCTTTTACTCAGAGGTTCCAGGTGAGAACGAATGGTCATTTGCTATTAGATATTATCCAAGAGGAAGGCCAATAGAGTATATTGTAGAGGAAGAAGATGATATTGATCAAGAATAAGATGATGCAGTGGCAGATGAGAAGGAAGATGCATTGACAGACGAAGAAGATATATTAGAAGATGAACCAAGCATAGGAGATGAGGCAACAATTATTGTTGATGATGTCGATGAGGATATTATTGAAGATGACATAATTGATGATGATGATGACATGGTCGATCATTTCAAAACCATTTATGAATCAGATGTTGGTATAGATGTCGATCAATTGGATGAAGATTAAGAAGATACAAAAGAAGAATATTGATACAGATGTTATGTTCGAGTATGAGCTGGTATGTTATAATCTCAGTATTTTTAATATGTAGGAATTATTGTCTCGTTGGGAAAATAATGAGAGGGGGATGAATCGATATTTAGCCGACCGAAAATCCTTTTCTACCGTAGATCTTATTATGTCACATCCTTACTTAGACTATTGTACTCATTCTTTTTTAGCAGCCATGTGAAAGAAATAACAGAATAAGTCATTACACAAAAGGAACACATATGAACACCAGTATTTAAGGTGGAAACCCAATTTGGGAGAAAACCACCACTGTTGTTGTCTCAGTCCTGAATATTTATTATAAAGAAAACATCTTACAATTTTGTGATGGTGTAGACTCATACCAGCACGCAGGCACCAACCTACAAAAGGCTTCAACCTTCTCTCATTCTCCACCCTCTCTTAGAAGGGAGCTTCGATCCTACCCCACACCGCCTGAATGCGAGCTTCCACTTCTCTATGCGTAACATCAACCCCCGAGATCCACCGAATTTCTTCACCTACATCAATAGTGGCATCGCATCTTTATTTCTTTTCGTCGATCTTCCAGAGCTACTTTTGATCAACTCCATAGGTGCATCATGGATTTAGTGTTATCAGAAAACAGAGTTCAATCATGCAGATCTCATAAAGAGATTTTTATTTACAATGCCTCTGCATGCACACCTCGTACTATGATTTTGATCACCTTATATAGTTTTCGCCTTTATTGAAACCATGGGTAAAAACCATTCAATTTCTAATGGTATTATTAAAAGTCGAACCAATCCAAATTGAAATCTTGATCTTTGTTCTTCCATGCTCGAATTGTCCCAAAGGTAATCTCTACCTCTACCAAATAATACTATAGCCAAGGTAAAGTACCAATAACGTGCCGCTAATGGTTTTGTTTCTTTTATTTATCAAATTCATGGAATTTGATAAATAAATATTATTCACAACCTTTGGAAATTAAATATATAATAGAACTTTATAGTAATAACCAGCGCTTTTATCAAAAGGCTTTTAAATAGACCTTTGATTCCGGCCCCACATACATAATCGACGGCCCAATCAATATAATTTAAAAAACTGGGGCCCATCGCTTACGATCGTTTCCATCCGACGGCGGAGAACACATCGCTCAGCATCAGATGATCCAACGGATATCGTTCATTGATGATGCATGGATGATAACGCGCGATGGCGTGTCGTACCTTGGGTAACTTTCGTGCATATATAGCAAATGAACACCATCCGATGACCCCTTCCCAGATCAACGGTGCTTATCAATATCGTTGGGCATCCTGGGTCAAGCAATAACACACGATGGCGCACAGTGACAAGCCGTTTTGTGGAGTCGTACAAGGACGCGTGTCGCGCGTCCTATGGAATCGCTCCCAACCTCTTGAAAACTGCTTGCCCATCGAAGGTGGTGCGATAGAAACCACAAACCACCTTTACTGTTTACTCAGTCACGGTTCCACTCTTCCACGCAGGGTTCCATCACGCTTCCGTTTGTTATGTTCCACCTCTTTCCTTCTAGGTTCCGTTAATGATTCCAAAGGGTTAGTCCGTGTTCCACCAAAATTTCAATGCCAAATACTCTGTTTTAGTTCTTTCGCGTTATAACTGGTTTGCTCTCGCTCCTCGTTCCTTTCTCCATGAAAGCCAGTCATCTCCTTACTAATAGCGTAGACCCTTCCATCGTATCTTTAACGAATATATATAACTCCACTGTCTACCAGTTTGGATACACTGTCAACCATATTAACATCGGTTCCTCGATCAACATACAGAGCATAGGGTTTCTTACGGATGTCAATTATCCTTCATCAAGATGCATACATATGTTCACACATGAATTAACTTGTCCTTATTTATATCGATTCTCCATTAAGTACAGAGCTTGCCATCAAGGAAAATCATATAATAGGATACAGGAAACATATTGCCAACATTGTATTTAAATAATTTACTAATTATGCGGGTTTGTTGCATGTTGTTTATTATTTCAAACCAATAAATAATGGCCTTACTATTGTTTATTATTTCGCAGGATTCATTTGATTCTATGGTCAGGTCTCTGAAAAAACCAATTAAACACTTAAATAGTCAAGATCTGGAAGACAGGCTTTACCCCCACCATAAATTGCTGAAAAATCGGCCTTTAGTTCAGCTTGCTGTGCTGAAGACGAGGGTGGATTTGCATGATCAGTTGAATGAAAATGAATCAGATATTCGGGATGCTTTTGAGGGCAGATCCATAAGCCCCATAGATGAAGATCCCATTGCTGCATAATTTCTATCTGCGTTGAAGCACAAGTATAGTGTTGTATCAGAATACAAATTAGAGGACAACTATACCAAGTCTAAATCAACTGAATCCAGTTCTAGTGCTCTTGAACTTACCGAATTAAAGCTAGAAGCAATATTTACAATCTCTAATGGGAATGGGTATGGTAGTTCCAATATTGGATTGGATATCCGGAGCTCTACAATAGGCACTGGACCTAATTGTAATGAACCCCAACTAATTCAATGTGATGAAAATATGGACTTTGATGATGATCAGGAAAACAAGCCAGAGCATTTTGGCAATATTGAAGAAACTGAAGAGGTTTCCTATGATCGATTGAATCAACTCATCCATAAGACATCTACTGCAGGCTGGTTTGTATCAGAAGGAGAATCGGTTTTGCTTTCCCATGATGATGGATGCTGCTCTTTTCACGATATAGCAAATTCAGAGGTGTGGAGGTTTTAATTATTGTACTTAATTTTGGGGTTTATGGGTGTTATAATTTATACATTTGGGGATTTTATATTAGAAATAGGGAAAATCCTAGGGGTTAGATTATTCTCATGGTTTAAATTTCTATATTTGAAATAAAATTCACCAATTTCTATTTAAAAAAATGATTTTCCTAAATATTTGATGTAGTTTAAATAGGATGTCATTTCAAAAACTGTTGAAATTTTCTAGAAACTATGATTGGGATTTCAAGAATATTTATGCACTCTTTAAATTTTCCCTGAACATAAAGGGTATTTTATGTATGAGTAATACTTAGTATTGTTTTTTTCCATTCTCTAGGAGAAGGCTGAATATAAAGCTCCATATGGGCTTACCCCAAACATGTGGGGTGATTGCTGGTTGATCAGAGCAGCTGGTTCAAATGGTCGCTCTGGTAAATATGTTGTGGCAACATCTGCAGGTTGTAAATTGGACTTAGGTTTCTGTTCATGGGAATTTTATAATAAAGAAACTATGGCATTCCATACTGAATCAGAGGCCTTCACTTCAACATCCAGTACCATCTCTCCAGTTTTGGCAGAGAGGGATGTCTCGGGGAGAAATTTTGGCTTTGCAAATGTTGTGCCAGAGAATCAACATTGGTGGTATAGGCCATGTGGGCCTCTTATGGTATCTACTACCAGTGCCCAAAAGACAGTTAATATTTATGATATTCGTGATGGAGATCCTGTGATTTCAATGTGTTTGTTTTGAAAGTTTAGGTTTCATAGTAAATCATCAATGGGCTATGAAATAAGGCCACATTGAAATCTTGGATACATGTTTCATGCCAAAATCAGTTGTATCTTCCATAAATACACAATCTTGGACCACTCTGTATAAATATGCTTCTCAGACAATATTACATCTCCCTCATTATACAGTTGGTGTTCTTACATGCATAGCAAAGGCATTGTTTTGGCAATCATTTTTTAAGTCACTAGATATTGTGGGTACAAGGATCTAGGGTCTCCACATGAAACTGTGTTGCCCAGAGACTCACTCTACCTGTCCTTAAATTTGTAAACATAGTAGTATGCCAATGCTTCTTTAATTTTGTATGCATAAGATGATTTTTTATCAAAGTCCATAATTGTTTTTAAGTTTTATCCGTCCCAGTTTTGTTGTGAATGCACAGGTTTTTGGCTCAACACATATATGTTATATCTTTGTACTTTTCCTTTACTAACTGTTTGAAATTTCTAGTTATATTTAGAGGTGTCCTTTAAGGGATGAAGGGAATTACTTGGATTTAGTGCTACCAGGCTTATCATTTATTTTCCAAATGAAGCCCTGTAATCTGTAACACTATATGGGCATGCAGCTCACTTGTTAAAATATAGTTGATACAATATGTTGTACATGAAGCCTGGAATTGTGTACATTCCTGGAATATATTAATTTGCAGGCATGATTAAAAGAGAGATAGGGTTTGATAAAATCAAAAACCCTAAACATGAAGAAAAAAAAGAGGCAATTATTTTATACAGATAGAACCAAGACACTATCTCCTCATTAATAACAAAACCTCAGTCCAAAAATCATATGTACAAATTCTAGAAGTTGAAAGTTGAAAATTTCTGAAATGGAACCACGCCTTTTTCAAAAGAATAAATTTAGTAAAAACGAGGGTGAAGAAAGTTATCTTATCAAAATTTCCACATACCGTGTTAGCAAGGAATGACTCCGAGTCCTGAGCAGTGAGACTGACGAATTGCTCTTTTGTTGCACGTTGCAGTTCTCTTCTCCAACACGATGAAAAGAAAATTCTTAGCTCTGGAGTTTGAAGCCCGAGTCACAACTTGGAAGTTGGTAAGGAAAATTATCAGGGTTGTTGCCAGTTGGCTTGGAGTTCGCAGCCTCATTAATTTTCTTTAATGCATTTCCTTCAATGCTACAGTTGTCACTAGCCAGCAACCTTTACAATAAAATTTATTAGACCCATCACGCTACGAGGAAAATTTGACGTGATCACTAATCATTGATTTCTTATTGTGATAACAAATATAGGAGATTTGTTGTCTTGTTTTAAAGTTTCATTTTTTTTTTTTAAATTGAAACCGCCGTCGGTATACCGAC
Source organism: Pinus albicaulis (assembly GCA_034641835.2). Lineage (NCBI taxonomy): Eukaryota > Viridiplantae > Streptophyta > Pinopsida > Pinales > Pinaceae > Pinus > Pinus albicaulis. The sequence continues at coordinate 297,096,968 of CM076584.1, read as the reverse complement.
ACCTTGTAAGCGTCGCTCTTCTGACGTTTACAAAGATTTCCATTTTCGTCGGTCTTGTGACTTTCGTCGATATTGCAATAGTTCTAGAAACGTTGGAAGAGCGACAGCACAAAGACGTCAGAAGGGCAACGTTAAAAATTTCGGACCACATTTCGTCAGAATTGCGACAGTTCTTCCTGGCGTCGGTCTTGTGACACTTTTGCAATAAGTCGGTCCTCTGACACTTTTGTACGGCGTCGAAATTGCAACAGTTTAGACACGTCAGAAGAGCGACAGTATAAAGACGTTGGAAGAGTGACATTCAAAACGTCAGATGACATTTCGTCGGAATGGAGACACTTTACAAACGTCAGAAGAGCGACGTTAAAAACGTCGGACCAAATTTCATCGGAATGGCGACACTTTACAAACGTCGGTTTAGGAAACGTCAGAAGAGCGACGCATGTTTGGAAGCGACGGAAAAAGTGTCAGTAGTGCGACACTTTGTAAATGCGACAGAATTGCGACGGCATGACAAACCATGTTTTTCCCGTCCTCGAACTATCGCTCTTGCGATGACTATGTGTCGGAATAGCGACGATTTGTCCATCGTATATTGCGCCAAATTTTCTAGTGCCACTCCATCTTATTTCAACTTGATTGCTAAATCTCCTACCTATCTTGCCCCATGAAATACTCTGTGTCCTTGATTTAATTCCTCAGTTCATACTGTCCTTTTTCCCATACATCCCTGAAAATTCAGTCATTTATCAAAACCCCCTTTCCACATTTATATACCTAGCCTAAAATCAGTTCATTATTCTGTTATTGAATATCTATTCTACGGAGAGAGCCCTCTCCTGACCTTGTAGGGCTAGCTACAAGGCTGAGCGTGGTTTTTTTGATACCCTGATTTGCCTTTTTTCAGCCTGAGGTTCAGATTGGGTGCTAACATCTCTGGCAACCACACTGGGGACGTAATTTATTTGAAACAGTAAATCATATCCTCCCCGGTAAAGGATGACAAAGTTTTAGATCTGATTTTTGATGGTGAACAACAATCATATGCATATAAAGGCTGAAAACATTCACCTAGCGACTCCATTCACTGAAAGATCTAGAAAATCAAATCCTTCATGGTGACTCCACTGCAGGAAGATCAGTAGCTTTAAAGATTTTTAAGATGGAACATATTGCAAGAAGGTATGCTCCTATGAGCCGAGATCATATTCCAGGTTTCCCAAATAAAATTCCCAAGGTGGATTGGCTTCAGAATTTGCCTATGTTCAGAAATGTGGAAGGTAATGACACTGCTCTTCATCTGGTAAAATTTCACATTCATGTGCATAAATTAAAGATCGATTTTCCTGAATACTGTTTGATGAAAATGTTTATGGCTACTCTGGAAGATGAAGCTCAATCTTGGTATGAAAGTTTGCCCCCTGCTTGTATTTATGGTTTAAAATATTTTCATAACATATTCTTTGAAAGATACAGAGAATCTTGTCCGTATTTAATGTTAGTTCAGAACTGTTGCGAATATGTTAATAGTTTCATTGAAAATCTTGAGAATTTTTATGGAGACGATGAATTCATGGATGAAGAAATCATGGAAGCATTGTATGAAAATCCGTTTCAGCAGCACGCAGAAATCTTAAAGGATTCTTATCAAGATCAGCAGGTTGAAGATTTCCATATGGTTGAAAATCATGGACGACAAAGTTTTATTTCAGATCTGATTGAAATAAAGGATGATATGCAGGAAAATGATGTTCCAGTCTCAGATAGCGATAGAGTTAAACTAGAACTAGATTCAAAATGTGATGATGACGAGTATGTTGTTCCTGATCTCGTCATGGAATTCTCTATTGTTAAGGACGCCTCAAACGAAGAAAACATAGTTACAAATCTAAACACACTTATCCCATCAGAACTAGATCTTCACAAGGAGGTAATCCATTCCCTTAATGAAAAACAAGACGAGATATTTGTTCAAGTAAGTGAAAGAGTTTCTTTGGATGAATTTATGGTAGATGATAGAAATTACAGTGTTGGATCTCAAGAACCATCTGAAGTTTCTTCTCTTATGATTGATGAATATGATGAGAAACATGACAATATGATTGTCATATCATATGAAGACAACCAACAATATATTCAGATTATAGAAGATCATAGCATTCAAGGACTGCCATTCAGATTCTTCTTCCTATGTCTCATGTTTTGAAATGTTTTTTCAAGAGGAAATCTGCTCATCTACTTGTTAAGAATTTTTTGAAGACCAGGAACACACTCTTACTGAGGTACATTGTGAAGGAAGATCAGAATCAAGAGAAAAGGACACCTTGTTTCTTCAGCAGGAGGTAAATCTTCATGTTTTTCAGGACCCAGTGGAAAATTTACTACAGCTAGCAGTGAAGGTAATTATTGCAGTATTCAATGATGAAGGAGATCATGGCCAACCATGCTTTTGGATGCCCAGTTGCAAGTATCTATGGTTGACCAGAGGATATGATCAGGAGAATCAATCAAGGAGGCATCTGCTTGATTGGTTACATTGGAATTTTGATATAGCATGATGGTACATTGACCTTCCAGAAACACAGGTGGTTATCATCAAGATTTGAAACCTCAAGTCTTGGTCATATACTACCACCAAAGCTTCAAATGTCAAGTTTTTTTCTAGGTTAGCTTTAAGTCACTTTTGAGTCAATTTGTTGGGTCAAGTTTCTCTCAGTATTCAGTTTGGCTTTTAGCTATCGACTCCATGCCCAATGGATAAGGCTACTTGATCTACGGTGTTCTTGGCACCTCCAAGGAGCTACCATCCCCATTGGAGCCAATGTTAGTGTCAGTCTATTCATACTCCCATCAGTGATCAAAGTTACTCTTTGCATTTGCATATTAGGAGTCCCATAATAATCAATTTCACCATTCCGCTAGGTCATGGATTCATTGATGGTAGTAATTTTATCAGTTTTCCCTCATAAGGTACTTGTTGATTTTCCTTTCTATGGTATTTATTCATTAGTCAATTTTATTCTCAAAATCATATCAGTAGGTCATAATATGGATCTCATTAGTTTCTAGGGTCTCACCATGGTCAAATTAATGAGTCAAATGTCAATAAAGATCAGCAAGGTCATGAGGAAGTCAATAAATTCAAAGTCACAGCACCTGGAAGATCAGAGAGACATTTTATTCAGTTTGATGTAATTTTCACCTCAAAACCATGTTTTGAGGTGAAAACGTGATATTTTTCATTTATTATCATTCATTATGTATTTCTATATCATCATGTGTAATAAGTCACAATTCAAAAGCTGTTATCTCCACAAAGTGATGTCCCTACCTTCAGAGAAATTTTCCATAGCATGTTCAGTGCCAAATCATCCTCTAAGTAGATCCATCAGAAAGAGCCCAGAAAGAGCTTTCCAATGGTATACTACACTCTCAAAACTGAATTATGGATTGAAATTTATGCTTAAGTGAAGTAAAAGCCCTTATACCCTCATATACCCCCTATTTCCCATTTTTCCCTTTAAACTTTATATTATTAAAGTTTTATATTTCTTTAATAAAATCCTTTCCCCCCCCCCTTTTCCAAAATACATAGTCACATGATCAAAATCGCATTATAAATACAAATGTGATTATACCAAACCACTTCCCCTTCATGCCTTTAAACCTTATATCAAAGTTCAAAACTTTATGATATATAAAACCCTGCCACAATCGCAAACCTTCCCTTCCCCTTTCAATCGCATCGCAAATATTAAAGTGCCCCCCGATTACTCCAATCGCATGAAACTCCGATATCACGAGTCCTTCCTCCGATCTTCTGATCGCACCCCTCCCTCCGATCCTCCGATCGCAACTCTTCCTCCGATCTTCTGATCGCACCCCTCCCTCCGATTACCCGATCGCAACTCTTCCTCCGATCTCCCGATCCGCTCCCCCGATGGCAAACTTCCGATCGATCTCCCCACCGTTGATCTCTCCCCACTGATCCGACGGCTCAAATTCGAACGGGGCCAATCGCGTCGGCGTTTCACATATGTTGCATTCCTCCTCCCCTCCGATATTGTGATTTCGATTGACCCTCGGGCCCACCATACAGTACTTCCGCCCCTTTCAAATAAAAAAACCCTTTCTCCCTTTGTAAAAGTAATAAAAGGATTTTCAAAGGTTTTCAAAGTAGTCCATCGCATCGGAACTTTTGTATGGTGCTTTCAAACACGTCCCACCTCCTGATTCCCGATTGCGATCACCTCTGTGTGTTGAAATACATTCCACAGCATTGTAAGTTTCGTTGTATGTTATACCCCTTCGCCATCCATTCCGATTGCGATTAATATGTGGGTCCCGCCTACCTTCCCTTTTTCCCATGCGAAATAAATTTTTCCCTTCACAAAAGCATAATTTCATTTCAGTTCAACAGCGTATTATAAAGGTCAGTCTTCTTCAATGTAATGACGAAAAACAAAGCGACAGTCAGAGGCTGAGACCCAAATTCATAACAATCACATCTGTAGTTACGTTGTAAAGAGATCTACGTTACAATGTTTCGCCTTCTCACTGACTAGATGTAACACAGCTCTCCCTTTATGGAGAGATTATTGGCTCTTGGTTTTCCATCTTCAGTTATGATTTCTCCTCTTCCCATCGATTTGTATCCACACAAAATCTGTCTATTTATTGTAAATGCTAATCATTTGTAACTCTCTGAAGTCTGAAAACCCAGAAGTAGGGGAATAGTGTGGCAGTGAGCTCTGCACTCCATTGTACAGTTTGGCAGGGAATTAATAAAGTGATGCAGCTCTGATTTGTGGGATCCATGTGGTATGAGTTTTAGCATATGTCTCTCCTTTGTGTTTCATATGTACATTGTTATGTTTCAGCATTCATTCATAAACATTTCCAGTTGAATGTTTTCAAGTTAGAAAGGTAGAATCCATTTTATATGCTCTGCCTTGGGGAATCATTCATACTCTATATGTTTTCTTCTATTTGAAAAGGATTCATTTATTATGCCATTTTCAACTTCTCAACAGTCTTTCCACTCCATCTTATTTCAACTTTGTTGCTAAATATCCTGCCTATCTTGCCCCATGAAATACTTTGTGTCCTTGATTTAATTCCTCGGTTCATACTGTCCTTTTTCCCATACATCCCTGAAAATTCAGTCATTTATCAAAAACCCCTTTCCACATTTATATGCCTAGCCTAAAATCAGTTCATTATTGTGTTATTAAATATCTATCCTACGGAGAGAGCCCTCTCCTAACCTTGTAGGGCTAGCTACAAGGTTGAGCATGGTTTAGTTGTTACCCTGATTTGCCTTTTTTCAGCCTGAGGTTCAGATTGGGTTCTAACAAGGCCGAAATACTTAGGAGGTGGTGAAAGAGGCCACCACGGACATTGATGTTTGTGAGGAGTTGGTTGGCATCCCTCTGGATTTCCCTGCTAAACATAAAGGTCTGATTCCACTAAAATATTTTAGGAATATTAATGCAACCCCTTTTGTCTGTGATAGATTCGTTGGAGCTTGGAGTCAGCTCCCCCATCATGATCTATGTTGGTTTTAACCCTGTACAGAAATTATCTACAAACAAATCTTTAAAACGGAAAATAAACAATAACGAGAGCATAAAACATAAAACAGATAAACACAGAGATTTTCCCATGGATCCCAAATCGGGACGACCAGCTTGATTTTTCATTATATTCCTTTTAGTGTTACAACACATATATATACATGTCGAAGCATACATAAACCCCAATCCATTAACTCTAGATTAGAACATAATTGTAGTTCCCTTGACCAAATATACAAAATACGAGGGGTTGAAAACCATCATGCCCCAAAACCATGTGCAAACCCATGCACAAAACCATGGGCGAGTCCGCCCACCGGAAAATAAGGACCAAAAAAATTTTCAAGGTCGCTGCCCCGGACCTTGACAACCCCCTCGTATGTTGCACCCAGCGCAACGTACAGGGGGGGCTATCACCCCCCCCCCCACCCGCACATGACTAGTCGTGGAAATAATATAACACAAACCCAACATTCTCCCACTTGTTGTTTTCTTTCCGCAGGGGGCCACGGGAGAGATGAGTCATTAGCCCAGCTTTGCAACACCCATTTTTTCTCTACACCAAGAGAACTTCTGAGTGCTCACAAACTTTTTCAATGCATCTACAACATTCTTCAAAGTGTCCACCTTTACCAGCAACACCCTTTTAGCTTCAACCATATATCTCACAAAGTGATATTAAACATCAATGTGCTTTGTATTTGAATGATAAGCAGGGTTCTTAGCCAAGAAAATTGCACTTTGGCTATCACAGTCTATCCTTTTGGCTTGCTGCACCAACCCCATACTTGAACACAATCTCTGCAACAAAACTGCTTCCTTGCTTGCATGAGTGGTTGCCATGTATTCTGCCTCTATAGTTGAAAGAGCCACTACAAACTGTCTTTTACTCATCCAACTGACTGCACCTCCAAATAGGTTAAACACATACCCACTTGTATATCTTCTTTGCTCCAGATCTCCAGCCCAGTCTACATCAACAAAACCACGAATGTCCAACACTCTTTCCAATCCTGGTCTTCCCTAATAGCACAAGCCATAATCACTAGTGCCATGCAAATATCTAAACACCCACTTCACTATTGTCCAATGCTCCTTCCCTGGGTTTGACATAAACCTGCTCAATACTCCCACTTCATGTGCAATGTCTAGTCTAGTACAGACCATTTCATACATCAGGCTACCCACTGCACTTTCATATGGAACACGAGACATATCCTCCTCTTCTTCTTGTGTCTTGGGACACTGTTCAGCAGACAGCTTTGTACCTACAGGAATCAGAACATTCACCGATTTACTATCCTACATATTTAACCTCTGCAATATAGTCTCGACATACTTCCTTTGGTTTAACCAGAACTTCCTCTTTTCCCGATCTCTCTTAATTTCCATGCCCAAAATATAGTTTGCAGCACCAAGATACTTCATGTCAAATTTGGAGAACAGTTGGGTCTTCAAATCTTGGATAATTTCTTTGTCATTTCCAATCAACAACATATCATCCACATACAAGAACAAATAAATAACATACTCACCAATTAATTTAAAATAAATACAGTGATCCTCCTTGCTTCTGGTGAAGCCTAGTCCCCCTATATAGGTATCAAATTTCTAATACCACATCCTTGGTGACTGTTTTAACCCATATCGAGACTTCTTTAACCTACACACCAGCACTTTCTTCCCCTTCACCATAAATCCTTCAAGTTGTTTCACGTAGATCTCCTCTTCTAGATCCCCATGAAGAAATTTTGTCTTCACATCCATCTATTCTACCTCAAAATCAAATGTAGTAGCAACAGATAAAAGTAATATAATAGAAGTAACTTTGGCAACAGGAGAAAAAATATCACCAAAATCAATCCCCGACACCTGAGAATAACCTTTTGCTACCAACCGAGCTTTTTATTTCTCCACCTTGCCTTCTACATTCATCTTCTTCTTAAACACCCATTTGCTCCCGATGGGCTTCCTTCCAACCGACAACTCCACCAGATCCCATGCCTTATCTTTATGCAAGGATGCCATTTCATCAACCATGGCCTCCTTCCAGAGTTTTCCATCCTCTGAATATACTGCCTCCCTGACAGTTTTGGGATCATCATCAGTTATAGTTAAAGCAAAATTTGAATAGAAAGCAGATGGACTATACCTTTCTGGTTGTCTCCTTTCCCAAACTGATCTTCTCACAGCTGGAGTTTGTGGCTCTTCCTCTTCTGAGTCTTCTTCTATTGTAGAGTTTGATTCATCCTCCTTTAGCTCAAACTCTATCTTCTCAGGTTCCTTTGGTAGGAATTCATGTTTAATAATATCTTTCACCTCTCTAAACACCACATCTCGGCTATACACAGCCTTCCTTTTTTCCAGGTTCCAAAGCTTGTAACCCTTTGAACCATCCTTATACCCAATAAAGATGCACCTTTCAGATTTATTATCCAACTTGCTCCTTTTCTCCTTTGGAACATGTACATATGCATCACATCCAAATACCCTTAGATGTGAAAGAGAGGGTTTCTTACAAATCCATACCTCATGTGGAGTCTTATCCTCCAACACCGATGAAGGTGATCTGTTAACCAAGTAACATGCAATCTCTACTGCCTCTGCCTAGAATTCTTGTCCTAACCCGGTACCACTGAGCATGCTTCTTGCTTTTTCCATCAGCATTATGTTCATTCATTCTGCAACTCCATTTTTCTGAGGTGTGTATGGAGTAGTCTTCTGCCATGCTATACCACACTTCTTACAGAACTCTTCAAATTCCTTCTTGCAGAACTCCCCACCATTATCTGTCCTCGACACCTTTATCTTCTTCTCTGTTTGGTTTTCCACCAGAGACTTAAATTATTTAACTCTGTCAAAGACTTTGGATTTCTTCCTCAAGAAATATATCCATGTATTCCTTGAGAAGTCATCTATGAATGAAACATAGTACATAGACTTACCTAGTGATGGAACCAACACAGGTCAAAACACATCACTGTGCACAAACTCTAATATCTTGTTTGCCCTCTTAGCACCAGAAGGAAAACCCACCTGATTATGCTTCCCATATACACAATGTTCACAGAAATCGAAATCTAGAGAGCTATTAGACATACCTTCTACCATACCATTTCCATGCAGTATCTGAAGGCCCTTCTCTCCAATATGTCCCACCCTTTGATGCCATAGCATGGTCTTTTCTCCAGAGATTGCTAGGCTTTCTGCTCCACTTTCGGGAACCACAGAACTGTTGCACCCATCAATAATAGTGCTGCCCTAAAGCTTGTACAGAGTTCCAATCTGAACTCCTCACATTAATATCAGTGCTCCCTGAACCATCTTACAAGCATCTTTCGAGAACATTGTTTTTACACCTGCATCATCCATCTTGCTTACAGAATTCAGATTTCTAGCCAATGCAGGAATGTGCAGAACACCAGGAAGTGTTCTAATCCTTCCACCTTGTGGCTTTAGCTTTACTTTTCCATGTCAGATGATTTTGGTGTTCCTATCATCACCTAAGAAGACATCGCTGCCATCATATTTCTCATACTCGCAAAACCACTCCCTATGAGGAGTGAAGTGAAAGGATGCACCCGATTCAATCAATCATGACTCATGATCTACATGTGTATTTGAAGAAGAAGCCAAATACACATCCCCACCTTCATCCGAGGTGGTTTTCGCCTCTGCTAAAGGAGCATCATTAGATCCCTTTCCTTTCTCAGGAGCTTTAGATCTGCAGTCCTTTTTGTAGTGCCCTTCCTTTCTGCATTTCCAGCACACCTTTAAAAACTTGCCAGGAGATTTAGATCTCCCTCTAGATTTAGATCTCCCACTCAAAAACTTATTCTTGTTTCTGTTATGGGACCTTCCACATACAGATAAGGCATCTCCATTCTGACCTTCCATATTTCTCTGTCTCATTTCCTCCGACAGAAGGCTGAGACAATGTCATCAAAATTCAAGGTAGTTGTATTGCTACCTATTGCAACAACCAGACTGTCCCACGAATCTGGTAGAGAACACAACAAACTAATGCACTTATCTTCATCTGAGATTTTAATATCAACATATGACAGCTGATTTACCACAGTATTGAAGGCATTCAGATGCTCTGTCACTGATTCTCCATCCTTCATCCTCAGGTTATATAGCTTTTTCCACAGGAACAATTTATTCACCAGAAACTTATATTGGTACAAAGTCCCAAGTTTATCCCACAAGGTCCTCGCCGTAGCTTCCCCAGATACATTCAAAAATACTGAATCTGAGACACACAACCATATTGTGCTCTTTTCCTTCTGATCCAGCTTCTTCCAGTGTTCATCTAACATTGTCGTTGGTTTAGTACCTAAATCTACTGCGATCCACTGATCTTTATCCAACAGATACTCCATCTTAAGCTTCCACGACTCAAAACTCTGACCATTAAATTTCTTGATCTCTATCTTCCCACCGCTCGCCATCTTCTTTCACCGCAATAATTGATCCCGTAGATCTCCCACTGAATAGGGTCTACCTCAGGCCCAAGCAAAAAACCCCTCAGCAGCAAAGGCGTCCCCTTGAAGCCGAAATTGCTCTAATACCAAATGTGGGTTTTAACCTTGTACAGAAATTATCTAAAAACGAATCTTTAAAACAGAAAATAAACAATAGCGATAGCATAAAACATAAAATATATAAACATAGAGATTTTCCCTTGGATCCTAAATCAGGATGACCAGCTTAATTTTTCATTATATTCCTTTTAGTGTTACAACAAATATATATACATGCCGAAGCATATATAAACCCCAATCCATTAACCCTGGATTAGAACATAACCGTAGTTCCCTTGACCAGATCTACAAAATACCAGGGGCCGAAAACCATCATGCCCCAAAACCATGTACAAACCCATGCACAAAACCATGGGCGGATCCGCCCACCAAAAAATAAGGAACAAAAAAAAATTTCGGGGCACTACCCCAGACCCCGACAGGGGGGGATACCACCTCCCCTATGACTCCCTCGTATGTTGCGCCCAGCACCACGTACAGGGGGGGCTATCGCCCCCCTGTCACCCCCCTACGCGTGACTAGTCATGGAAATAATATAACACAAACCCAACAATCCGATCACAATTTATTTTTCTAAGAATTTATATGCAGAATTTGTGTTACATATGAGGCCTTATTACATTGATACCAGATCTCATTATTATGGAATCGACATGGGACGTACCTATGAGCATGAGGGGGATCGTACGAACCCTGGGCATGTACCACCATCTAAAATATTCTTGCCACTACTATCTCGAAGCTTGGTATTATCGAAAAAGCTAGAGGAGCTATCGCAACTTGGTGGTGATACCATGGAGACTATTGAAGACAACATGCAAATGCCATTGGCTAGTTCACATGTTGCATTAGATGGAGATATTAGGAGACCACCACCATTGCCTCATGACCCGTCAGTGCCCTTATATGATGATACATTTTTTGTGAGTTTACACTTTGATCATCTTTTGAGATATTCAAGTATGTATTGTGATGTCATTCGTGAGACTTGGAGGCTACACAACTCGTGTGACACGGACCAGGTACATATATATACGAAAATTTTGACTCTAATTACCAAATTATGCATAATTATTTATATTAAAAGTTATAGTTTGTATTACATTGAATTTATATTAATAAGTTCATGATAACATGTAGACACATCCCAGCTACATGGATGAACTTATGAGGTCATTTGAGGATGCATTTAATCATCCAGGCCATCCTCGACTAGAGCATGTTTCCATGGATTTTCCTCCACCTCCACCTTATATGTTCACTAATGTGGAGGAGAGTCACTATGTACAACCACATGAACCAACAGTTTAGGTAAACTTTTTTATTCCTAAGATTTTGATATTTTATATTTTTGAAGTTACACATATATGCTAAATAAATTGTAGACTAATTATAATTTTTCCTTGACATTGTGTACATGGGCCCATATGTAGAGTGTCGTTGATGACACTATTATGTGGATACATGAGTGGGATGATGGGTTTAAATTCATTTATGATGTGGGTCCATCGATGCAGACCCCAATCATTGAGCCACATGCAAGGGAGCACCAAACCCATATTCATGATCAGACCCCCATCCTTTCTGACTTGCATTTGGACTCAACTAAGTTTAGTAGATTCCTGTATATGTAATTAAAAAAGTGGTTCAAAATAATTTATTTCCATATTGTTTATTTTGTAAAAATAATGATCTAATTAGTTTGAACGTGAATGTGTTATATTGTGGTACCAAACAATGGACATGACTTTTCTTAGTAGAACTCACATAGGATTTTTGGTGGTACTTAGAGTGTCATAGTTTGTATATTTTTCAGGCTCATTTCATAGGGAATATTCACATGTGTGATACATACTTTGTATAGTTTTATAGTACATGAACAATTTGTGGATGTACATCATGAACATTATTTTAGTTTATGGATGGTTATTATTTCAGTTTATGGATGTTCATGTTATATTTGTAATTTCTATATATTTTCATATGGATAGTTTATTGATACATGTATTAACTATTTCAGTTTATGGATTTGTATTAATCTTTTTATGGATGCTCATTATTTTTTTAAGTTTATGGATATGCTAAATGTATTTCACTAATTTAATTATTTTTCTAGATGCTATAACTTTTATTAGTAAAATATAAGTTTAATTTTGATTTACAATTTCATAGACTAAGAAAATAAGTACAATCTTAAGTTATGATCAATGCAACTCACTTTGGTACTTAAAATGAACTAAAATATATCATATATCAATTTAATATTGAACATGGAAAGAATTCCAATCGTGTTTCATATATTGTCTTGTAGAAAGTGTCTCTTAGTGAAATCAACATGTATGTTATTACAATTCAATTTTAAAAATAAATTATTTGAATTATAAATTCATCCATATTATAATAATATATGTGTGTGTGTATGTGTGTGCGAAAATTTTTGTGACCCACCCAGATACCATTGCATCGAAAACTTTTTGAAGTATGTCAATCAATTTCTTATCTCAAGGTACAATTAAAAAACACAAATAGGATTGAAATAAGTTTTATTCAATTTAAATAAAATATGTCATGTAAACAAGAAATAGGTTTCATTCAAAATTATGTATTTTGACATTACCTACAAGAGCTTAGTCATAAAATGATATAAGTCAATCTTATTGAAATTTAATATATAGGTCAAAAAACAATATATGACAACATTTCTATAATTTTATATAATGTTATCAACTTTCCTAAATTAACAAGTAGTTATCCAAGTATTTCAATAAATTCCTTCTGATGGAAATAAGTTTTATTCAATTTTTAAAAACTCAAATATGACTGAAATAAATTATATGTTCAATTTTAAAATATGTATATATGTAAAAGTTACAAATACAAGTCTTATTATATTTTATTTTGTTTAATTTTATATACAAAATCTTATTCATAATGCACATCATCAATAATTTCTTTGTGCTTACACTGAAATCAATGCATAACATTAAATTGATTACGTTGAAATTAATGTACAACATATATCTAGTTACATCAAGTCAGAAATCAACATCTTCACTGAAATAAATGCATCTAATGAAAGCAGTCTTGAATAGGATGAGAAATCAACATATACATTGAAATCAGTGCATATTAGAAATAAACATCTACATTGAAATCAATGCATACTAGAAATCAACATCTACACTGAAATCAATGCATATTAGAAATCAACGTCTACATTGAAATCAATGCATTTAGTGCTATCAATCAAATAGGAGTAGAAATCAACATCAACACTGAAATCAATGCATATAATGCAAGTTAAATCAAACAAGATTAGAAATTAACATCTTTAATGAAAATAATGCATCTAATTCGAGCAATGAAATAGAACTATAAATAAACATCTACATAGAAATCAATGCATCTAATGTAATAAATCAAATTTGATTAGAAATTGATCAATATCTTTACATTGAATTCAATTCCCTTTCTCTCCCCCCTTCATCTATATTGATATATCCCTCCATCTCCTCTTATTTGTCTCTCTTTCTCACCCCCCTAGACAGACACACTCTATATCTTCATATCTATATATCTCTCCCTCCCTCCCTCTATCTCTTATTCTTACCGCTCTCCCCCTTCAATTTATATCTCTATCTTCCTTTTTATCTCCTTATTCATATTTTTATATCACCCCATAAACATACATAATGTTTCTCAATATATATCTATATCTCACTCCCTCTCCATTTCTCTCTCTCTTTCCCTTCTCTCTATTTGTCTCTCATTCTATCTCTCCTCCCTCCTAATATCCTCTGTCCCTCTCTCTCCATATCCCTTGTCACTCACTCCCCCTCTCTCTCCCCCTCCAAATCCATATTTATCTCTCCATCCCTCTCAAGTCCTATCTATCTTCCTTCCACTCCCACCTTCCTTTGTTTCTCCCCCTCAACTCTCTCTCTCTCTCTCTCTCTCTCTCTCTAGCTTTTCCATGCAACTCTATTTATTATCTCCCGCCTGTTAGTGTCAGTCTAGTCTTACTTCCATCAGTGATAAAAACTACTCTTTTTTCATTTTCATATTAGGAGTCTCATACCGAATAAATTTCACCATTCCGCTAGGTCATGGATTCATTGATGGTAGTAATTTTTTATTAGTTTTTCCTCATGACGTACTTGTTGATTTTCCTCTCTATGGTCTTTAGTCATTAGTCACTTTCATCCTCAAAATCATATCAGTAGGTCATAGGATGGGTCTCATTACTTTCTAAGGTCTCACCATGGTCAAATTAATGAGTCAAATGTCAACAAATATTAGCAAGGTCATGAGGAAGTTAATAAAATTCAAATTCGCAACACCTGGAAGATTAAAGGGACATTTTATTCATCTTGATGTAATTTTCACCTCAAAACCATGTTTTGAGGTGAAAACGTGATATTTTGCCTTTATTATTATTCATTATGTAATTCTATATCATCATGTGTAATAAGTCACAACTCAGAAGCTTCCATCTCCACAAAGTCATCATCCTGCCTTTAGAGGAGTCTTTCACAGCATGTTCAGTGCCAAATTATCTTCCAAGAAAACCCATCAGAAAATTCCCAGAAAGAGCTTTCCAATGGTAAACTGCACTCTTAAAACTGGCTTCCGGATTGAAATTTATGCTTAAGTGAAGTAAAATTCCCTATGTCCTCATATAATCCCTATTTCCCATTTTTCCCCTTAATTTTGTGTTTAAAGTTTAATATTCCCCCTAAAAATCCCTTTTTCCCCCTTTCGATGGCAAAATCGCATTAATACATTAATCCGTTCCCAAACCACTTCCCCTCCATGCTTTTGAAACATTGTAATATAAATCAAATTTATATTTAAAACCCGTCGCCTTAAGCTATTTCCCCGATCGCATCGCAATATCAACACAAGTGCCCCGATTGACCTGTCGTTCAAAAAAACTCCGATGCGATTGTGACTCCTGATGGCCTACTCCCTATGGAAAAACCTTCGATTAGTGTTCCCACCGTCGATCTTGCCATTTTTTCTAACGGCTCATAGCCGATAAAAGCATTCTCATCAACGCTTCCTAAAGCCCTGCCTTGATTCAAAACTCCCGACCACCCCACAACCGTCGATATTCTCCCACCGATCTGACGGCCCACAGCCAATTAGGCCATTAGAAATCGGCAATTTAATATGTGACATCTCTCCCTCCTTCTGATCCCCAATCCCGATTGGCCCTCTGGCCCACCACTCAAGTCTTCTGCCCTTTCATTATAATAAACTTTTTCCCTTTGTTGGATTAAATTTTGTTTTAAATTTATTTTACAAAGGCCTTTCTCCCATCGCATCAGATTTCATGTTACTTCCCATGCACCTTCCCCTCTCCTCGATCCCGATTACGTTTGGCACTCACAATTGGAACTTGTGATTGGCACTAGCACGATGCATATTTTCAAATGTTTTATTATATGATTGTATTCTCCCTCCCACCCCTTCCGATTCCGATTGTGATGCGGGTCTTGCCTCCTTTCCTCCACTCCTACCCATTTAAAAATTAATTTTTCCCTTTACAAAGCATATAACTTCATTTCAGTTTTATTTTGAACAACATTTTATTTTAAAAAGTCAGTTTTCTCCAAACAAATAAAGGAAAGCAAAGCGATAGTCAAAGGCCGAGAGCTAAAATAAGTAAAGATTGTTACAATAGCAGCAAAGTAGGAAATCTGCTTTCGATTTCCCTATTTTTCCTTCATACAGCATAACAACGAAATCTCCAAGTAGTCAAACGTAAGATTGTCCCTTATTTTTAGGGGCAGATTGTTGTATTTCTTTTCTATGATTGTACTTCAGTTTTTGAGTTGTCAGAATAACTTCCTTTTTCTGTGGATCCATGTTCCCACATTTCAGCTTATTTATTGTAATTGTAAATCATTAGTCTGGTTAATTTTTTTCAGAAGTAGGGGAATAGTGTGGAAGAAACATTTTGTGCTCCATTGTACAGTTTGATAGGGATTAATAAGAGATGCAGCTCTGATTTGTGGGATCCATATGGGAGGAGATTTAGCTTTTGTTTCTCTCCTCTGTTTCATATGTAAATTGTTATGTTCCATCTCTCATCCATAAACATTTCCTTTTGAATGCTTTCAAGATAGATAGGTAGGATCCATTTTCATGCCTTGCCTTGGGAAATCATTCATCCTATGTGTTTTCTCTTCTGTTTGAAAAGGATCCATTCATTATGCCCTTTTTCAGCTCCTCACCAGTCTTTCCATCCCATCCTTTATTAAATTTAAATTGCTAATTTTCCTACCTATCTTGCCCCATGGAATACCCTGTGTCCTGATTTAATCCCATGTTTCAAACTGCCCCTTCTATATCCCACACATCCCTGAAATTCATTTAATTTTATTAAAATATTTTTCCCAAACATTTTACCTAGCCTAATATCAATCCACTATTTGTGTTTTATTGAATATATATATTTACGGAGAGAGCCCTCTCCTGTCCTTGTAGGGCTAGCTACAAGGTTGAGCGTGGTTTAGTTGTTACCCTGATTTTCCCTTTTCAGCCTGGGGTCCAGATTAGGTGCTAACATCTCTAGTGACTACACTGAAGACTACTCAAGATTGTTTGTTTGTTAGTGTTATTCATTTTATAAACTATAGACGGAGCCTGAAGTTATGTCAAGTATCCTTCGAACTGCACATTGCTTTGAAAGTGCATAAGTAGATAAACGTTGCTTCAGTCAATCTCCGGTCTAGTCTTATAAACGTAACAAATGACTTGCAAATTGCCCCAGTACATCAGATAATTCTAGACTTTTGGATGATGATGTTCAGAGTTTGCTAGGCTGGAAATAAAATTTTGTAAAATATAAATTCGACCACACTGGCTTCAAGAAGATACACCAGGGCTAAGCCAGATCCAAATCCTCCCCCTGTGTTTGAAAATCCGAACCTTATCCCAAGAATTGTTAGAAGACAAGAAGGATCATTAAGCCCCAGACCCGTCACCAGATCCTATACTTGGCCCAGTGAGTGGTTTTTTGTAAAAGGCCTTTCCTTTGATGAGAATTTTGAGCTTTCTTTATTTAGGAATAAGTCTGAAACCGACATTGATGATACCGTTTTAGATTCTAATTTCCTTGTAGATATTGAAGTCTAAAGAGAAAATACCTCCATTGACGATTACATTTTGAATTCTCCTCAGTCCATCACTGTAACTAATACTCATAAGCCTTCAAAATCATCAGGAATAGCCTTTCCTCCTCCCAATTCATCAGCATTCCCATCAGTCATTTCCTAATTGTCATCTCCTCCATCAACACCTCCCTCAAATCCTACAAATCCTATTGTAAATCCACCCAAAGTTATGGCTGCCAGGTATGCACCCCTGGTCTTACCCCAGGTCCTCAACGATATGCTGGCTTACTATCAGAGTAAAATTCCTATTTTTGATGCCACTCAGAGCATCATGGCCCAGTAGCATGTTGATAAAATGAATGAATCTTTTGATTTGCATGAGGTAGAAGCAGAGAACGTAACAACAAGGCTATTTGTTCAAAGCTTCAGAGGTGAAGTCAGAAAGTGGTTTAGAGCATTACCACCAAGCTTAATTCGCATTTTACAGGAGTTGCACACTCAGTTCCTGGACCGGTGGGAGGTAAAAAAGAACCCACTCCAAATTCTGTCTGAGTATGAGAACATTAAAATAAATGTGGGTGAAACCATGCAAGATTATTGTTTAAGATTAAATGTTGTATATAATGTTATTCCAACTAACTTGAAGCCTCCTATGGGATTAGCATTGTTGAAGTTTCCCGATGGTTTTGATGCCGACATGGAATATCAGCTGTGTGAAAGAGATCTGTCTTCACTTGAAGACATGCAGAAGATAGCAGTAAACGTTGAAGCTAATCTGCTGGCTAAAAGAGCACGAGCCAGAGCTGAGAAAAGAGTTACAATAAAAGAGGAGGCCTCTACTTCAGACAGCAAAATGGACACTCTGATCAGAACAGTGGAAAAAATGGTTGATAGGTTAACCATTGCAGATAGACCTGAGCCTCAAATAAGAAATCCAAATTTCAGAGGGCAGCAACCCCAATTTAGAATTAAATAGAGAGAGCAAAGAACGCAGGACCAAGCTGCGCCACCACAGCAGCAAATTAAGACTCCATTGCAGCAGAAATACATGCAAGGGACAGATTTAGATGATGATGATCCTGTGATTGAGGCTAATCACTTTTTCATAGCTGATGGTGCACCAATTTTCCTCACAGAAGACGAAGAATACATAGTGGCGACTCCAGATGTTCAAAGGGATGAAAATTTCATTTTGGCCAATGACACAACGTTGGAAGAAGAGTCCAATGACTAACAGAGAGGGTATATGAATGCTCTTTCGGCTCAGCAAAGGCAGTACTCTTTAAGGAGCATAGACGTTACAATCAGTCCCATTCAAAAAAGGAAAGAACTCCAAATGAAGAACGATACATAGAAGAAAGGAAAAGAGCTGGCCGACCCTTCCTCTAGCAAAGCACCTACAACTACTTACATAGCAAATGAAAAGAATCAGCAGAGCACAGCAAAGCAGCAAACAGAGAAGAAATACCCCCCCATTAAAGAGGTAGAAAAAGCTCCCTCCTTTAATTTAGAAAATGAAATTTCTAAGTTAAAAGTTTGTATGCCCCTCACAGAGTTGGTGAAGAATAGTGCATATAAAACTAAGGTGTCCAAATTCTTGCAAATAGACTCTGTCTCTGATATGGTTAATGTAGAAGATGACTACCCTGAACTTATTTTTGGTCCAGCTACTGAAGAATCTGAAGAAAATTAAGTCCCTCATTTTTACCTGAGTCTTAGAGTACACGAATTTATCCTTCATAATGCTATCTTGGACTCTAGAGCCTCACATAATTTGATGCCCAAAGCTGTCATGGAAAAGCTAGGCCTTGATATTACTCGAATATACCATGATTTGTATTCCTTTGACTCAAGTAGGGTCCACTGTATTGGTCTAATCAAATATTTGGTAGTGTCTTTAGATTAGATTCCAGCAAATAATGTCTTGATGGATGTAGTAGTTGTCGATGTCCCACCAAGGTTTGGAATGCTTCTATCTAGGTCTTGGGGTGCCAAAATCAAAGGAACTATGCAGCTTGACTTCTCTTATGCCACTATCCCTGTATTTGGCCAGTTGAGAAAGTTATATAGGGAAAATAAAATGAAATATATGAACACCAGCAAAGACAAGCCAGTAAATCATCTCATTAATGTTGTCCACACAGATTTAGAGTCTTTTGTTTTGTATTCTAATGGTGGTTTAAATGATCAGAATGTTCAGTTGGTACAAGCAGATGAAATACCTGAGATTTCAGAGAATTTTAGAGAAGTCCTTAAACAGGAAAAGGATAAAGCAGTAAACACTTTTGAACCTCCTGCCTACCAGCAGCAAAATGACAATAAACAACCAAAAATCAGCCAAGGTAAAGAAAAGAAAGAAACAAAATTCCAGCACCTTCAAGAAGAAGAAGAAGGTCTATGGAGTATGGATTTTGATGGAGCTGTTGGTAAGGATGGAGCTGGAATTGGAATATGGATTGGGAGCCCTATTTTCCAGCCTGAGAAGGTTCCCAACAATGTTAGAGTTTGTGCTTATAAGTTAGCTTTTGATTGCTCTAACAATGAAGCAGAATATGAGGCTTTGATTGCAAGTATCAAAATTTTGAAGAAGTTGAATGCGAAAAGGATCTCTATGTATGGCGACTCCGAATTGATAATCAAACAGGTGAAAGGAGAATACCAAGCAAAACATCCGAGATTTAGGGCATACCAAAAAGCAGTCCTGGATATCTTGAAGACATTCCCATAATACACTTTGACAGAAGTACCCAGGATGCAGAACATTATTGCAGATTCCCTCACCACTACTGCCAACAACTTGAAGATAACAATGAACTCCAGCAATAAGTTTGAGATCTATGTCAAACATAGGCCTGTTGTTCCAGACAATTTAAGGTATTGGCAAGTATTTTGGGATGATAATGAGATTAATGCATTTTTGCAAGGTGATGGAAAATTCAAAGACACTCCAATAGAAGGTGAGTATGAGGTTGATGATCAGGAAATGGAAACAAATCAGATGGATATTTTGCAGCTAAATGATAATGTAATTCCTAGAGGTCTCATACCTCTATAGGTCTCATACCTCTAGAGGAGCTTTTTTATTAGGATGATGTCGCAAAGAAACCAAGCTTGATGCCCACAGAGAAAGGAGTTGGAGATGTGAATATTGGAACAGTTGACCAACCCAAGTTTGTCAAATTGTCAAAGGAATTATCCCCTAAGGTAAAGGAGAAGTATGTTAAATTTGTTTCTTAATTTTCTGATGTATTTGCATGGGATTATTCAGATTTGAAAGTGTATGATAAGAACATAATCCAGCATATAATTCCTATCAAGCCGGATCAGAAGCCTTTCAGACAGAAGCTGAGAAGAATCAATCTGAAGCTGCTACCATCGATTGAAAATGAGGTAAACAGGTTGTACAAAGCAGGTATCATAGTTCCCATTAGATATTTTGACTGGATTTCAAATTTGGTTCCAGTTCGTAAAAATACTAGAGAAATAAGACTGTGTATTGATTTTCGGAACTTGAGTAAGGCTTCCTTAAAGGATAATTACCCACTTCCGAAAATGGACCATATTCTGCAAAGAGTAGTTGGAGCATCTAGGATGTCACTACTTGATGGCTACTCAGGGTACAACCAGATCTTGGTGCATGAGAAGGACCAAGATAAAATTGCCTTCACAACACCCTGGGGAACCTTCCAATATGCTAAGATGCCATTCAGATTGAAGAAAGCTGGAGCTACTTTCCAGCGTGCAATGGACATTGCTTTTGCAAATGAAAAAGATGTTTTTCTTGTTGTTTATTTGGATGATTTGACAGTGTTTTCAGGTTCATATGATGAGCATTTGCACCATTTAAGAGTGGTTTTTCAGCGTTGCAGAAAGTTTGGGATTTCTCTCAATCCCAAGAAGAGCCTTTTTGCCATGGACGAGGGAAAATTTCTCGGGCATATCATCTCTAAGGATGGTATTCGCATTGATCCAGCTAGAGTGGAGGCAATTCAGCTCATAGATCTTCCACAGAACAAGAAAGAGATTTAGGCCTTCAATGGTAAGATGAATTTTTTGCGCAGATTTATACCAAACTTGGCTGAACATTTGAGAGAAATGACCAATATGTTGAACAAAGACAGTACTGTTAAGTGGAGTGAAGAAGCTATCAAGTCATTCAATTTGGTAAAGTTTTCTTTGTCTAATGCCCCAGTTTTGATCAGCCCCGACTATACTCAAGATTTTATCATATTTTCGTTTGCATATGAGCATACTATGGTTGTTGTTTTAATGCAAAAAATAGATGAAGTAGAAAAGCCAATTGCCTTTTTCAGTAGGAGTATTAGAGATGCTGCTTTAAGATATAATATTATTGAAAAACAAGAATTGGCTCTTGTCAAGGCATTGAAGGATTTTAGGGTCTATATTCTGCATTCACATACTATAGCATATGTCCCTAATGCAGTAGTCAAGGATGTGTTGATGAAAACTGATCCAGAAGGGCGAAGAGGCAAATGGATTGCATCTATGTTGGAGTATGACTTGAAGATCAAACCCACGAAGTTGATCAAGGGCCAAGGCTTGGTGAAATTTATGGCCCAATCAAATCTGCGTGCTTTAGATATAAACCTCATTACAGCAATGTCAGAAGAGGAAGATGAAGGTTTGCTGGTTCCTATTTCAGATATTTTTTTGTAGTCCCCTTGGTATTCAAATATCGTGTATGTTCTTCAGCATCTGTCACCTCCTCCAGGCATGTCTAAGAGTAAAGGTAGATCTTTGAAGCTTAAATCTGCAACGTATTGTATTTTAAACAATGCTCTGTTTTGGAAAGATCCAGGAGGCGTTCTGCTCAAATTTTTTGTTGAAGAAGAAGCTCAGAAGGTAATGCACGATTTCCATAAAGGTGACTGTGGTGGTCACTTGTTTTGGAAGACTACAGCTAACAAGGTATTAATAGCCGGGTATTATTGGCCCACATTCTTCTCTGATTTATATAAAACAGTGATGAATTGTCATGAATGTCAAATATTTCAAGGGAAGAATAAGTTCCTTCTGCTTCCCTTGAAACCAGTTTTAGTGAACGCGCCCTTTCAGCAGTGGGGGCTCGATTTTATAGGAGAAATACATCCCGCATCCTCAGCACAGCATCGATGGATACTGATAGGGACAGATTACTTTACAAAATGGATCGAGGCCGTCCCTACCAGGCAAGCAATAGGCACGGTAATTATTCAAATCCTTGAATTAAACATTTTATCCCATTCTAGCTGCCCATGCAAAATTGTAACAGATAATGCAGCAGCGTTCAGATCAAAGAAGATGGTCGATTTATGTGAAAAATATAATATCGCACTAGGCCATTCAACAGTGTATTATCCACAAGGTAACGTCCTAGAAAAATCATCGAACAAATCGTTGGTGAATATAATTAAGAAAATACTGGAGGAAAACAAAAGAAATTGGCACCAAAAGCTCATCAATGCACTGTGGGTGGACAGAGTTAGTAGTAAAAAATCAATAGGTATGTCACCTTTTGAGTTGGTTTATGGAACTGATGATGTCTTTCCTACTTCTCTTATAGTTCTGGTTATGAGATTGTTACAAGAAGTTGGCAGTGAAGATGATGACAACCAGCGAAGGATCAAACAGATGATCCACCTTCAACAGACAAGAGAAGAAGTGTCACAAAAAGCGAGTCATTTGCAGGATAAGATCAAAAAGATCTATGATCGAAAGACAAAAGAAGAGAAGTTTCAGCTGGATGATGTAGTTTTGAAATGGGATGCAAGAAATGAAGACAATGGGAAGCACGATAAGTTTGACAACCTTTGGAAGGGACCATACAAAATTACAGCATACAGGGGACAGAATGCCTTCTTAATTTCAGAAATGGATGGCCAGGATTGTCCTGGAGGAGCAGTAAATGGTAGGTTGTTGAAACACTACCATTGTTGAAGACATGAATCAATATCTATCTCATCATCATTGTATATACCATGTTATTCTTGATCAGAGTTCAAATGCACAGTCATTCAAGTTTGGGGCTCGAGGTGAAGGCTATAAAACTTAGAAGACATGTGTATGGCTTAGTTTTATTTCATTTTTTCAGTCTTGAGTCAAAGTCAGTTTGCATTTGTGTTAGTTTTTAGCATTTTTGACTCCATGCCCAATGGATAAGGCTACTTGGTCTACAGTGTTCTTGGCACCTCCAAGGAGCTACCATCCCCATTGGAGCCAATGTTAGTGTCAGTCTAGTCTTACTGCCATCAGTGATCAAAACTGCTCTTTTTGCATTTGCATATTAGGAGTCTCATACCGAATAAATTTCACCATTCCGCTAGGTTATGGATTCATTGATGGTAGTAATTTTTTATTAGTTTTTCCTCATGAGGTACTTGCTGATTTTCCTCTCTATGGTCTTCAGTCATTAGTCACTTTCATCCTCAAAATCATATCAGTAGGTCATAGGATGGGTCTCATTACTTTCTAAGGTCTCACCATGGTCAAATTAATGAGTGAAATGACAACAAATATCAGCAAGGTCATGAGGAAGTCAATAAAATTCAAAATCACAGCACCTAGAAGATTAAAGGGACATTTTACTCATCTTGATGTAATTTTCACCTCAAAACCATGTTTTGAGGTGAAAACGTGATATTTTTCCTTTATTATTATTCATTATGTAATTCTATATCATCATGTATAATAAGTCACAACTCAGAAGCTGCCATCTCCACAAAGTCATCATCCTACCTTCAGAGGAGTCTTTCACATCATGTTCAGTGCCAAATTATCTTCCAAGCAGGCCCATCAGAAAAATCCCAAAAAGAGCTTTCCAACGGTATACTACACTCTTAAAACTGGCTTCCGGATTGAAATTTATGCTTAAGTGAAGTAAAATTCCCTATATCCTCATATAATCCCTATTTCCCATTTTTCCCCTTAATTTTGTGTTTAAAGTTTAATATTCCCCCTAAAAATCCCTTTTTCCCCCTTACGATGGCAAAATCACATCAATATATTAATTTGTTCCCAAACCACTTCCCCTCCATGCTTTTGAAACATTGTAATATAAATCAAACTTATATTTAAAACCCGCCACCTTAAGTTATTTCCCCGATCGCATCGCAATATCAACACAAGCACCCCGATTGGCCCGTCGTTCCAAAAAAATTCGATGCGATTGTGACTCCTGATGGCCTACTCCCGATGGCAAAACCTTCGATTAGTGTTCCCACTGTCGATCTTGCCATTTGATCTGACGGCTCATAGCCAATCGGAGCATTCTCATCGACGCTTCCTAAAGCCCCGCCCTGATTCCAAACTCCCAACCACCCCACAACCGTCGATCTGCTCCTGTCGATCCAACAGCCCACAACCAATCGGGCCATCAGCAATCAGAAATTTAATATGTGACATCTCTCCCTCCTTCCGATCCCCGATCCCGATTGGCCCTCTGGCCCACCACTCAAGTCTTCCGCCCATTCATTATAATAAAAATTTTCCCCTTTGTTGGATTAAATTTTGTTTTAAAATTATTTTACAAAGGCCTTCCTCCCATCGCATCAGATTTCATGTTACTTCCCATGTGCCTTCCCCTCTCCTCGATCTCGATTGCGATTGGCACTCACAATTGGCACTTGCGATTGGCACCAGCACGATGCATATTTTCAAATGTTTTATTATATGATTGTATTCCCCCTCCCACCCCTTTCGATTTCGATTGCGATGTGGGTCCCACCTCCTTTCCTCCACTCCTACCCATTTAAAAATTAATTTTTCCCTTCACAAAGCATATAATTTCATTTCAGTTTTATTTTGAACAGCATTTTATTTTAAAAAGTTAGTTTTCTCCAAACAAATAAAGGAAAGCAAAGCGACAGTCAAAGGCAGAGAGCTAAAATAAGCAAAGATTGTTACAACAGCAGCAAAGTAGGAAATCTGCTTTCGGATTCCCTATTTTTCCTTCATACAGCATAACAGCAAAATCTCCAAGTAGTCAAACGTAAGGTTGTCCCTTATTTTTAGGGGCAGATTGTTATATTTCTTTTCTATGATTGTACTTCAGTTTTTGAGCTGTCAGAACAGCTCCCTTTTTCTGTGGATCCATGTTCCCACATTTCAGCTTATTTATTGTAATTGTAAATCAATAGTCTGGGTAATTTTTTTCAGAAGTAGGGGAATAGTGTGGAAGAAACATTTTGCGCTCCATTGTACAGTTTGACAGGGATTAATAAGAGATGCAGCTTTGATTTTTGGGATCCATGTGGTATGAGATTTAGCTTTTGTTTCTCTCCTTTGTTTCATATGTAAATTGTTATGTTCCATCTCTCATCCATAAACATTTCCTTTTGAATGCTTTCAAGATAGCAAGGTAGGATCCATTTTCATGCCCTGCCTTGGGAAATCATTCATCCTCTGTGTTTCTCTTCTGTTTGAAAAGGATCCATTCATTGTGCCCTTTTTCAGCTCCTCACCAGTCTTTCCATCCCATCCTTTATTAAATTTAAATTTCTAAGTTTCCTACCTATCTTGCCCCATGGAATACCCTGTGTCCTGATTTAATCCCCCGTTTCAAACTGCCCCTTCTATATCCCACACATCCCTGAAATTCATTTCATTTTATTAAAATATTTTTCCCAAACATTTTACCTAGCCTAATATCAGTCCACTATTTGTGTTTTATTGAATATCTATCTTTACGGAGAGAGCCCTCTCCTGTCCTTGTAGAGCTAGCTACAAAGCTAAGCGTGGTTTAGTTGTTACCCTGATTTGCCCTTTTCAGCCTGGGGTCCAGATTAGGTGCTAATAGCGCCCTCTCTCATTATCTCTTGCCCTTCTCTCCATCTCTCCTTTTTCTTTCTATCTCGCCCCCAAACATACACACTCTCTCTCAAACTCTCCTTTTCCACTCTCTCTCTCTCTCTCTCCACCTTTCTCTCTATATTTCTTGAACTTATTCGTTCCCTGTCGTTTCCTCCAACTCCATTTATTGAGTTGCCTCTTGTTCTCCAAGACTCTCTCCTCATTTCCCTATATCCATATTTGTGTCCCCCTCTCTCTCTCCTACCCTTACCTCCCACTCTATCCTCTATTTTTTTAAAATTAATAAATACTTTGACAATTAAAATATTATGTTTAATTTTATTTTCTTTTATTTTGATGTCATACAACATTTTTTTTATATAATACATATAATTTAAAATGCAAGATTTCAAATATGTGTTATATATTCACCTGAAGGGAAAATGATCATTTTCCATTGAAATATTATCTAACACTTTCCAAAATATTAATGTTCCAACTACCTCCATCAAAGAGACATAGAGCGCTTCATGTCTTCAAATTGAAATTTTTTAGGTTTTATTTCTTTAAAGGTAGCTTTAGGTTATGATTAACTTCGGAATTTTAAATATATTATATATTTAATATTCTTGGGTATGTGTTAAATTATTTCCATGACTAGAATTAAACCCAAGGATGGGGGGTAAGCCTAAATATGGTGAGTGTACCTACCCATGGTTTTGTGCATGGGTTTTGCACATGGTTTTGGGCATGATGGTTTTCTACCCATGGTATTTTGTAGATCCGGTCAAGGGAACTATGGTTATGTTCCAATCCAGGGTTAATGGATTAGGGTTTATGAATGCTTTGGTATATATATATGTATTGTAACATTAAAAGGGATATAATGAAAAATCAATTTGGTAGTCCCAGTTTTGGAATCTAAGGGAAAATCTTTGTGTGTGTGTTTTTTTTTTGTTCTCACCATTAATTATTTTTCATTTTCAATAATTAGTTTGCAACTAATTTTTGTATAATGGTAAAACCTAAATTTGTTAATAGATTTGTTTCAGATTCAAGGAGACGCCTTTGCTACTGAGGGGTTTTGTTTGGGCTTGTGGTAGACCATGTTTAGTGGGAGACATGTGGGATTGATTCTTGTGGTGAAAGAAGATGGCAAACAATGGAAAGATAGAGATCGAGAAATTTAATGGCCATAGTTTTTAGTCATTGAAACTTAATATGGAGGATCTATTAGTGGACCGAGATCAATGGATTGGTGTAGATCTAGACATTAGACCGATAGGAATGTCAGCAGAAGACTGGGTGAAGTTAGATCGGAAGGTGAAGAGAAAAATATGATTGTGTATCTCAGATTCAGTAATTTTGAATGTATCAAGGGAAGCTACAACGAAGGATCTCAATTGTACACAACCTTCCTTATTTATGGGTTCCAAAGCTTATAACCTTTTAAACCATCCTTATACCTAATAAATATCCACCTTTCATATTTATTATCCAAGTTGGTTTTCTTCACCTTTGGAACATGTACATATGCATCACATCTAAATACCCTCAAATGTGAAAGAGGGAGTTTCTTACCAGTCCATACCTCATGTGGAGTCTTATCCTTAAATGTTGATGAAGGTGATCTATTAAACAGGTAACATGCAGTCTCCATTTCCTCTACCTAGAATTGTTGTCCTAACCTGGCACCACCGAGCGTGCTTTTTTCCTTTTCCATCAATGTCTTTTTCATTCTTTTTGAAACTCCATTTTTCTAAGGTGTGTATGGAGTAGTCTCTTTTCATGCTATACCACACTCCTTACATAACTCTTCAAATTCCTTCTTGAAAAACTCTCCACCATTATTTTTCCTCAACACATTGATCTTCTTATCTGTCTAGTTTTCCACCAAAGCCTTAAATTCTTTAAATCTATCAAAGACTTCATATTATTCATAAGGAAATATATCCATGTATTCCTTGAGTATTCATCTATAAATAAGACATAGTACACAGACTTTATTATAGGCCATTTTTTCACATTCATTCATTAGGCCTCCTAATGATATCAATCAACATCATATCCCCCCTTGTCAGCATCATTTCACAAAGCCTTAAGTGTACCTCCTTCATTTCCCAGAATTTTTGCCTGAAACTACCTCATCTGAACCAGTTTTAGTACCAACTCTCCCTAGCCTTCCTTTGGAAAGGATTCACTTATAGGTTGCATCATTGTGGCCAAAATTTATCACCTACAATTTTTTCTCCTTTTCACCTGCGTTGGTTCTAGAAACTTGGGGAAAAGAGAGAATTTATGGAATCTTCCTCTTCTAGAAGCTTCCATAATTTGTTACAACCATTTACCTTATATTAAATTTGCAGATCCTATCTCATCCTTCTTTGGAGTTTCCATCCCTTATCCTTTGATGTCATCCTCCCATCAAATGTGGATCTAAAACCTTAGATTGGTAATTGGATAAGAACTCCAACCTTACCCCACTCATCTATATATTTACTACCTTGCATATGCAAGGGGTTGGATTTTGGACAGTGATTTTTCCCTTATGCTGTTGAGGTGAGATGTTAACATTCCATGCATTTATGGTGATTGGAGGTGCATATTGTGACAAGGAAAGGACAAGTTAAAAACTTGGAGGAGATCTTCTACAATATCAACACCTATTTGTGGTTGTAATCTCTGTCCATTTATATTAATGAAAAGAGTTCTTTGTTTTCCTATATGTGATTATCATTATTTAACTTATTTCAATACTATGATGATCTATTGAATAGAGTACTTAGATGATACTGCATATATCTCGTACTTTCTTGGCTTGTGTTATCTAACTGTGCAAGTTCTAATTTTGGTAATCAGAGCTAGAATTGGAGCATTCAATCTAAAGAAGGAACAAATCATGTGACGGATCCCAAGTAGGCTTCATTCTGTCATCTATTTACTTTAAGGAAAGCATTGATTTCATTGTCTCTTCGTTGTTCTAGGTTGGCCATTGAACCTAGGGGACTCCACTAGGGAAAATTTTATTCCCTTGGTGGTTTTATTTTTAATTTTTGTTTTATTACCTCCTTCATATACAGTTACTGCTTTGATCAGTCAAGAACATGCCTATGAAGTGATTTCATTGAGCCTTTTTTTCAATTTTTGTGTTGGAGTCCTCTTTCCCAGGACCATCCCTCCCACTCAGGCCCACTCTGTCTCAGTGTTGCAAAGGATTGGTGTCTCTTCTAACCAGTATTGACCCCTATTTTTGCACAAAATTTGCCCCTGTTTCTAATTTTCTCTTTGATTAGCCTACTTCCAACTAACCTTCCCTGAGTCTTGAGTGTCTTGTGGCCTTCCTTAAGCCTCCATTTGGTTTTCATTCTTGTTTGATTCCTTTGGTGAGAATTGGTTTCGATTTTTTTTTGTTCTTATCATTTGGTCACTTGTAAATTGATTTAATTTGGTCATTGATCTCTTGGATGAATTGTTGTTCTAGGCTTCATTCTGAAAAGTACATTTGAATCAGTGATTAAACATTCACATCTTATTTTTCCTCATTTTGAAAATTAAGTGTGGCGAAAAGAAAAAATTTGCATTTTCCATTTAGGGTTTTGTATGTGCATTAGTGTAGGAACAGTTGCATTGAAATGGAAATTCCATCTTGCATCTTGTTTTTTTCATATTGTATGTTTCATACTGATTGTTTCTTCCCTTCTTTAGCTAGATTTTCATTGAAAGAGAAATATTTCCATTTTATCATGCTATATTTGCATTTAGGGATATTTAGGTAACATCCGTGGCAAGCCCCAAAATTGAAACTTAATAAAAGATAAACAACAAAATTTATTGAATCAACCTGAGGAGAATTTTTAACATTAACAAAAACACATAGAGGTCTATGCTAAAGACATGTTTCGATGTCATTAAATGTAGGATTTTTCATTGATTTCCAGTTTTGCATCTAGACGATGATATCTCATTCCACATATGTGAGTATATAGGATCGTTCTCCATGTACCTTTGGGTATATTGGATGGTGTTCCATGCACATAAAATATAACGGAACACTCCCGTCAAACGATTACACATTAGACAACACTACTACAGACTACACTCCCACGTACCTTCGAGTATATTTTGAGAGTCCCCTACAAGTTTTTATCCATCCATTAGTAACCAAGTCTGTCGCCTTGTTTACCATGATACACCGAACACGACATTTGGGGAGATTGGTTGTCATATGTTAAGTCCTTGGTTCACCAAAGTGTATATTGCAGTTCATGGTTGCTTGGTAATCCTTTATTCCTAGATTACCCTCTTTTTTATTTATTTATTTTTGTGTTAATAAAATTTGTTTTCCAACGTGGAAGAAAAAAAATCCCCCACCATGTTGTTCACGTAGAATGAAAAATAATCCTCCACTTCCACCATAGGTTACTCCTGGCCATCGTTAGAAGCACAAGAAGAAAAAAAATACCGAATCAAGAACATCAAGAACCACTTCTGGCCCTCCTCTTGATATTGATCCACCAAAATAATCTGTGCCTTTGAGCTCCAAGCCCAATATTACATATACTCTTGATGGTCACACTGACAAAATCGAAACAAAATTCCCTGAAACTTTGTTTCTTGAGGTTGTTGAACCCGACTTTCCCGAGTTAAAAACTTTGATTCCTGAGGTTGTTGAGCCTGAGTAACCTCAACCATATATTCTCTTCCTTTGTCTCGGTCAGAACCTATATATCTTGGACCCAACAGTGAACCTCTTCCACCCGAACTTGTGATTATTGAAGGGATACCGCACGAACAGCCTCATCCTTCCAGTCCTATTCATAGGGAAGGACTTCATTTTTATCAAACTAACCCTCTTCCTCTTCAAAATGTGACACAAACTCCTTTTCCCGATTCTTTAGACTCGCCCACATATTTTTCGCGGAAATATTAACCAGAGTTGTTAACGATGACTAGAATTGATCCAACTTATCAACCTGTGTCTGCCACCATGGTCGAGACATCAAATGTTTCCTCCACATCTATGTTTGCAACATCACCAGAGACAAATTTTTATGGTGGCTTGTCTGTCCCACCAGGCTATCAAACTTTATCTGGTACCTTTTCTAGTGTGGCTTCTAGTCCTTGGACCTCTCATATGTCATCCAATATAGGAATATCATCTGGTACTTATATTATGATTGGCACACATTCTACTCATCCTCTACTTACACCTACGGTTGAGTAGAAAGCTAGCACTTATGTCAATGGGCAAGGTTACCTTCAACTTCAAACTCTACTTATGTTGGGTATCCTCTATCTAGGTCACAATTTCCTCCATCCTCCCCTCCTCCTTTGGAAGGGGGGAAACCTATTGTTGGTATACCTCAAATTGGTAATCAACCTTATTATAGTCATCCTTATCCTGGAATGGCTACCAGCATTTAGAAGCCTACTTTTCCCATTCAACCTAGTTCATATTGGGAAGGATTGTTGAATCCTCAACCTACACCATCCTCGCAAATTCCTATCCATCCATCAGCACCCCAACAAGCTCAAAAATATGTGAGCGAATCTTTACAAGTTTTCTTGCATCTCAATATATTCCAACAGTATCTAGAACTTCCCAATTCCCACTTACACATACAGTACAATGTGCCTCACACTCTCAACTGCTTGGATAGGGTAATCCTCAAGTTTCGATAGGACAGGTTATTCATAATATGGTGCAATCCCAACCAAATCCCCCATATCATTGGCCATTAAAAACTCCCATCAGGAAGCATTATAATCCATAAAAGTGCCTTTCAAGGCCAACAAGTCCAAACCTAACCTTTCCAACAGCTTTATCGACACCCTAGTGTTGGGCATCAAGGCCACTTATATGTTGGTTATCAGAGTCCCCCTTCCCCTAGTACCCAGGTTCCTTATTATCAAAACCCCCATTATCCATGAATGCAAGTGCCTGGTGCTCAATATATTCCTTCATATCTAGTCTATCATCCTTTGGACTTTAATTAGCAGTTGCGTTTTGTGGCCACTCTCAAATTTTCAGACTTAACTCAACTCACTAATAACCTCATCACTCATTTGCCATGGTGGCCAATTATTCCCATTAAATTTCCTTCGTATATCCCAAAATTAAATGGGAATCCAGGAGAAGAACCATCGACGCACTTCATGACTTATCATCTATAGTGTTCTTCGAACTCCCTTAACAATGATTCCATTGAACTTCATATTTTCCAATGAACACTTACAGGTGATCTAAATGTGTATGTGCTTTAGGTTTATGTAAATTTCAATTGAATACTATGATCTTTTATGTCTCTTAATTTAAATTCTTAAACACATTAAAACATGAATTTAACCACAAAATTTGCAAAAAATTGCATACAATATAACCATAAGAGTAACCATAAAACAACAAGTGATGAAGGATTTCACCCCTCCTAGGCTACATCTCCTTTTCTAGCTTCCAATTCTTGGCCCTATATCATTATGCTCAATAAAATGTGGATTAAAATATGTTATAGTGATAAAATGGCTTCAATACCTACTCCACCAGCTTTAGAGCTATCAAAAATCCTTGTCTAACCTCTTTATCCTCCTAAAAATACCAAAAACTAAGAAAGTTATGCCTCCTTCTCTCTTTTCCCCAATAATTCAACTAAACTACCCACAATTAGGCCTAAACCTAGCACAAGCACCCCAAACATGGAAACTGCCCTCCAAACCTGGCATGATTCCCACTCGACAGGTGAATTTGTTGGACTATGAAAATGTCCTCCAAGCCCATGAATTTTTGCATGCACCTAGTCATGTGGGGTCCCATAGGACTTGGTGTTGGCCCTCAGGGCTGGCCCCCTTTGCTGGTAGTCTCAGCTTAACTGTCAGGCTAGTCACATGTGGTGCAGTTAGGGCTCGGTGGTTTCGGAGGCAGTCAGTTAGCTGATGGTTAGCAGGTGATGGTTTTGGGCATTCACATGGGTAGCGGCATGGTTAAGTGCCAGCAGTTAATGTTAAGCCAACGGTTACTTACCTGCAGTTTCGATGGAATTTTCACATGCAGAAGTTCAGCCAGAAGTTGGGGTTATAGTTACTGCCACGGGGGTGGGCTAGGGGCTATCCCTCGCCCCCTGCCCGCGGTCTCGTTGCACGGAGGTGGCCAGGGGCTAGGCCCTAGCCCAACCCTTCCCCAAAATGTGCCAACAATACACTTCAAATATAAATTTAAAAAATATATTATTAATAAATGCAATGGTGGTAGAACGGTTAGACCGGTGGTTTGTTGGGTGAAGGTCATGGGTTCGACCCCCGCCAACCTCACCTTGACCCTTACATAAATTTTAGTGGCAACCGAGGTGCCACGTGGCAACCGAGCTGCCACGTGGCAACCGAGGTGCCACGTGGCAACCTATGGCTGGGCCACATGGCATCCCATGGTCAGAGCACATCACCAACCTCAAACCCAATCAAAATCGACCCATTCAGCACCAATAATATAATGCCAAGTGTCATGTTGCCATTGGCTCCTAAAGCCAAGTCACCTTGCACAGTTAGTAGGCCTAGTCATTTGTATGGACTGCTCACTGGGCAGCTTGCACATTTTTTCCAAAATATGCATGTTTTCCAAATTGATCAGTATTCGTCGTATGGGAGAATATGGTGTTGGTTTTGCGTTAAACAAATTTCACCGGATTTAGAAAGACAAGAAGTACGTGGTTGTTTAGGTTCCACACCATTCCCATAACTTTGAATTTTGAACATAAATTTGATTCACTTGATTATTCGTCCCCACTGGAATCTTTTAGACCTCCAAAATATCTTTATTTGTCAGTAAATAGATGAGGGCTCAACTCCCTCACCCTTCTAGTCTTTATCGACTGAAAACTACTTAAATGTGACAATTTGAGCTTTTCTTGAAAACTGATCATTTTCCCTGAATTTCGAGACCTTGACTTGTTGTTGTAGATACCATCTTGCTACAATTTCCTAGAATTTGCAAAACAGAAACTTGTCCTTGAAGGAACAAACACATTCCCTCCTCAGCCATCAATGAAAGAGAACTTGAACAACTTCAATTTCTTATCGCCTTGAACATTGTCGACAAGACGATGTTTAGCATGTCTCGCATTTTGCTTGGTTTGACTCTTGATCAAATGTGATTTTCATTGCCATGCAGCATCCCATTTGAAAGAAAAAAATTTTGAAACCCACAAGAATAAATTTTGAACCCAACGCCCTCTTTGTAAAATTTCTTTGGCACTTTCTCTTGGACCTTTGCACTCTCTTGCACTGGCATCTTGCTCACATCACTATTCAAAAATGATGCATTTTTCTACAAATTTACCTCATCTTGTTTACCTCTTTGGAAAGGAAACATGTTAGACTCCTGAAACATCTTATCACAATCATTAGCAACCTCAATGAAATCATAATTTTCATTTGATGCATCTCCTTGAATTGCCTCATTTACAACATATCCATGCATGATCATTAACAAAGCAAAGTTTTGACTAGAATTCACAATTCTCTTCATTTGTCTAGCATGCATAAGAGAAAAAATCATCTTCTTAATATGCGCTCTAACAATGTACTCAACCCCACTATTGAACAAGTGATACTTATTCTCATGGCAATGAAATATTTCTCTCCTATCATAAAGATATGGGCTACCCAAAACAATATCAGAAATATCAAGTGGAACAACATCAAGTTCAACTTCATCAAGAAAGTTTGGAGTGATTGAAAATCTACGTATGCACTTCCTCATCACCTGCAAATTTTCATTCTTACATATCCAACCTAAAGGATAAGATCTTGGATGAGGAATGGTTTATAGATTCAACTTCTTGACTACAAGAAAATGTTCTCCTCAAGTTAAAAAATGGCTTCTTGATATAATTTGCGAAAATTATGAAAATGAAATCAAACTTTTGCATTTTCAAATTGAGTCATACAATTTCCGAAATCCTAAAGAATTCTTTGAAAATCTTCCTTCTCCAAAGCAAGATGAAATTGTACTATCTTTTGACTTGCATATTGAAGATGATTATTCTTTCAAACACAAGACTGAAGAAATAAGTTCATGGTCTAATATTCATAATTCAATTGAACAATTAGTCGTTGAAGGCCTAGAAGTAAATAACATACATCATGCTTTTAATGATCCTATAGCAAATTATATGGAGAATATTTTTACCTCAAATCTGCAAACATGTTTTATCTATGAGGATCAAATACATCAAAAGTGGCCTTTACACATCATATCATTTATTATAAAGGCACATGATCATAACATACTTCCAATTTTGATCACAAGAAATCAAGTTATCCATTTATTTTTACAGCTACTTGATTGGCTTCATTGGCATTTTTGTATTACCTGATTTAATAAGTTTTTTGGTAGATTAGATTAGGAAAATGAGTGCTAATAAGCTCATAATTTTGAGCATTTTTTTAGTTTTCAATTTTCAGCTAGTTTTTCATTAAGTTGGTTTGAAAATTTTTTTGTGTGTTGTTTTAGATCAGATTTCAGGTTGCAGAAAAAGGACTATATTCAATTCAAGATTTTCAACCACAGCAAATGCATGTTTGGGATTGGAACAAGGCAGAAGATTTCCAACTAGGAAACAAAGTTTTAAGTTTTGAATGGATGGTGAATTCCTGAAGTTGAAGCCCGAAATTGAAGGCCCTAAGCTTCAGAAGTTGCACTATCATATGTACAATAAAGCTACCAGAAGAAGGAGATTACATAGTTCAGTTTGAAGACATGTTGAGGCATCTGACCTGCTGTTCTTGACTTTCCACAAGGAAAAGCCATCCCCAAGTGGAGCCAGTGTTAGCCTCCTATATCAATAGGTTTCATCTTTCATTATTGTCTTGATGGAAGTGTGGAATATGTTCAAACCTTCTTACTTGAGCAAAGGTGTTCCATATTCTTAAAAAACCAAAAAAATCAAAAAATTTAAAAAATGTAAAGAGGGTATACCCTAAAAGAAAGATCAAAGGGTAAAAAGAATAAAAATGGTCAAAAAAATGAAAGAAATGAACCCCAAACAAAAAATAGACCAAGGAAAGTGTGCAAATCCAAATGCCACTACTTTTTACTCTGTTGTAATAAATCAATTGTGTGCAACTTGTGAAACTTTTGCCACAATTTATGAATAAGTCAAACTGTTTAAACTTGGCTTAGTCATATTTTAATTTCATGTTATAGATTAGAGAATAAATATCTAGCCAAACAGTTTAATCTTGGCAGATAAGTAGATAGGTAGAGTAAATAAGAGGTGCTCAACAATTTAATCTGAGCCCTTGGATGTAATAAGGGTAGAAATAGATAGATTCATCATGTAAAAAGAAAAGATTGATCAGGGTTTGCAAGTCTAAATGCACCCTAATAAAGAAGACAAAATGGTAGTGTTAAGTAGATAGGGTAGGTAGATGGTGCTGCAAAATGTTATCTGATGAGTGATGCTGCTACATGTTTTTGATCCTTTACTTTCATCATAAGTACTGAAGCAGGAAATACAATGGAAAATCATTGCAAGCAAAGTCAAAAAATCATTAACCTCCCTCATCATTTTCCCCCTTAAAGGTTTTACTAATTTCCCCCAAAAGTACTAAGGTGTTTGGAGATCAAAAGGGCTCAAGGCATTTCCTTGACTTCTGGAGGGACCGGACCCTTGGCCTAATGATAAAAAAAGACCTAAGTACTTGAGATAATTCATCATTGTTATCTTCCATTTTTAACTTTCTCCTAAGTAAAATCACATTTTACTTAGGAAACTGATGCATAATTTCATAAAAATCCCTCAAGATAAATTGTTATTCTAAGTTTAAGTGTTGAAGATAAAATGTTGCAATTTACTTCACAAATTATCACTTTCTTAGATGTACAAAAATATTTTGATTTACCTTGTCCTTTGCCATATTAACATGTAACTCTATTATATTAAATCCCTAGTGAAATACCATTTCCTAAGTATATAACTCCCTTTTTTATAAATATCCCAAAAACCCATTTATTATAATGTTTACCAAAGTATTATATCCCCGCACATTGAAAATAAAAACCCCGCTTTATAAACCCTTTGGTTAAATATACCCTTATAATATAAATCCCGCCCCTATGGTGAATTAATTGTATTAATTCATTCATCATATAATAAAAAATATATATAAAAACTTTAGACATACAATATGTATGTTTAATACCAAAACATATCAATAAAACTTTGCGAAAGTCTTGCGCCACCGTGGTCCGTCCACGTGGCATTCCACCTAGCCAACTCCGCCGCAACCCCTTTCTTTTGCATACGGGATTAATTAAGTCGCCTGGACTAATTAATAACTATTTCCGCCAGTTAAAAAGCCCCCGAAGCGATTAAAAATATTTAAAAGTGTTTAAAAGTACGACGGGGCCCACATGAAACCTCCGCCCATCTTCCCATCGCCCCAGCCGTTGGATCAGCCTCCCGCAGATCAACGGCCAGCGTTGATCCCGCTGCCCATCCCTTGTCAGCAATTTAACCAGCGGGGGATGGGTGGTTTCTGAAAAGTCAACCATCCACGTGGCGATTTTCCTATGGAATCGCTGCCCCTCCGTTAAAAACCGTCCTCGACCAAAAGCGGTGCGGGAGTACCGCTTACCGCTTACCGCTTACTGTCAGCTTACGTCACCCTGTACGTCGATGACGTCATCACCTCGAAAAAATAAAAATACCTTAAACTCGTAAATAAAGCCATTTTTTCGTGTTTTTCCTGTTATTTTCGTTATTCTGAAAACGACAGAGCTCCCGCTGCGATTTTCAAATTTCCACTGCAATTGACCAATTCACTCCAAGATTCCGCTGCGCCCGTGTTGAAGAACAGTCCCGCCATTACCTGTTACCTGTTAAAGAACCCGCTTCCGTCTAAAAGAAGGTATTTATCCTTTTCCGCCCCGACTGCAAATAAAGCTCAGTGTTCTTTGTTTTTCATCAAATCATGTTTAAATCTTAGTCCTAAGATCACTCCCGAGTTTAACTGTCAAATTGTTCCCCCGAACCTCGCAAAATTGACCTATTTCTCCCCGTGAATTTACTCAATTCTCACCATTAGCCAAATTTCCATTTTGAATCCACAAGAACCAAAATGGAAGCTTCGTGGTTTTTAAACGTTGCTCCATTGAACGCTCCTTGCAGAGACCTCGGATTTCTTTAACAAATTGTTTGATTTTAGCAGGTTACTATCAGAATATGGATTTGGACCAACAATTTCAATACTAGTTGACAAAATTGTTTGCTCCAAATTCTCAGATTTTAACTCAATATCTTCATTCAAAAAATATTTTGTATACAAAGTCAGAGAGAGATTAGAATGATGAAATGTGCACAGTGAATAGTAAAAGTGAAATGAGAATTTACAGGGATAGTAAAAGCATAACAGTTAAAGAGTATCAGTGGTTAAAGTGTATCAGGTAAAAGTCAGAGTGCAAGTTAAAATGAAGTTACAGAGCAGTCAAAGGTAAAACAGTAAAAGTAATTACAGAGGCAGTAAAATGGTAAAAAAAGATGAAAATAAATTTCACCAATAGTGAATTTTTTCTAAAAGTGAAAGTAAAACAGTCAAAAGAGCAAAAAAGTAAAAAGATGAAAAACACAACAAGAAGGAACATTTTTGCAGAAATTGCATGTTTTAGTCATAGTTTTGCAGAAACTATTGTCATCAATCCAAGATGAATTTTGAAAAACTGAAGGAGGTTTATTTTCTTAAGAGTACCATCTACAAAAACCTCTCTCACTTTTCTAACAGCTATTATGGTTTTGGAAATATTAAACAAAGTTGGAAAGCACGTTTTGCAGAAAATTACAGTCAAGTCATCATTTTGCAGAGACTATTGTGGCCAATTAGAAATACATTTCACAAAAATGAAGGAGGTTTTTGTTCCTAAGAGACCCATCTACAAAAACCTATCTCAGTTTTTGCACAGTGGTTTTATAATGAGAGATAAATGCGCATCTTTACAGGCCATTTTTCAGACTCTGTAAAACTCTGTTTTACGCATATTGTTTACAGAGAATATTATGCACAGCTAGAGAGGAATTTTGGGAAACTGAAAGAGGTTTATCTCACCAACATATTAATCCACAATAACCTCTTTCACTTTTTACATATCTATTACGGATTGATAAATACAAAGATATCATTGGACCCTAAGTTTGCAGAATTGTTGGAGCAGATTGCACAAAGAAAGGAAGCAGTTAGTGACTTGGATGCCTCATCATCAACTAAGATTTGGATCAAATTCGAATTCTCCTCTTTGTCATCACCTATCCATCAAAAATAGTGCCAAATAGTTTGAGTGTCCTTTATTTTAGTTCTATTTATGTAAATAGTTGGAGAGATTTGTGAACCAATTTTGATATTTGTTTCAAGATATTTTAGTTTAGAATTTGTATAAATACTCCACTCTTGGAAGCATTTGGGTGGATTCTATTACTCTGCTGTAACACTGAGATTTTCGGAATAAAATCTTTTGGAGAAATTTACTTGTGGCTTACTGGATGACGATTTGAAGCACTGGACTTGTTGCAGGATTCATGTGTTGGACTACAGTTCAATAAGTGTTTCTACCCTCTGTCTGAAATTTTATATTAGTTTATAATACCATCTTATCCATTTCTGAATAATTTACATAAAGGATTGAAACAGAATTTGCTTAATTGTACTCTGTTTTCAAATGTGGTTATTCTTAATGTTTTCTTCTAAATTGGTTATAAGCATGAATTCTTAAATGCTCCTGCTTTGCTAATTTAAACATTGTTGATTACTATAATGAAGAATTCTTCATTTCTCTTTGTTTGTAGTCATTTCACTTCTTTCTCTTGAACATGGTGAAAGATTCTTAGATGCCTTTCATCCCTTCAAGATCATCCCATCCACTTTAAATTTTAAGGATTGTTCTCTGTCTAGCTATCTTGCCCTGTAATACCATCTTGTGCTTAGAATAGAAATACAGTAAAGCCATCCTTTGACTCCATAGCCCAATGGACTGAAAGCCCTCAACCTTGCCCTTAGTTTGTGGATTCCACCAATTTTCAAACAAACTCTTGGATCTATAACTAGCCTAAAACTTCTAAGAACAAAGATAAATTATAAAGAGAGAGCCCTCTCTGGATGCAGATTGGCTAGATTCTGCATCTAAAAGGTTGGTTTGTGGTTACCTCGGGTATACTTTCCTCTTACACAACTTCTAGGAAAACCTGAGTGATAACAATGTCAAATCCACACCCAAAATTACTGCTCTTCTCCTAAACTGTTCAATATATCTTTGCACACTCTTTCCTTTACCTTGCCTAAAGTTTTTCCAATCCATTATAGTCTTTTTCATGTATGCTAATAGATAAAATTTTCTACTTAAGGTAGCAACAAAATCATTCCAAGAGGTTAAAACC
Organism: Pinus albicaulis; assembly: GCA_034641835.2. Taxonomy (NCBI): domain Eukaryota; kingdom Viridiplantae; phylum Streptophyta; class Pinopsida; order Pinales; family Pinaceae; genus Pinus; species Pinus albicaulis. The sequence goes on along the minus strand of CM076584.1, from coordinate 297,056,520 downwards.
TTACCATGTTTCTTCATGTCCTCTTGAGTTTTTTGCTTACCACGAAATAGAGTTTCACTTTCCAATCTTAGTGAAGCAAGTTGAATCTTGGTGTCATCATCCTTGATTCTTCATATCCTAAAATAAAATTCAAGATGACGTACCCAATTTTCTAATCTTTTAGCATCTACCTCTCCATCATACATAGGAAAATCAAACTTAATTTCAAGCTTCAAAAATGGAGTTTTACCATGACCTTTTGGAGAATGTCGAGGTGTTTGTGAAGGGTTTGTTGTGGAGGAAGATGATAGTGAAGTTGGTGGTGAGGACGGTGGTGAGGAGAATGGTGGTGTCAAAGGTGGTTTTTCACCATTCCCATTACCTTTTGGAGGCTTGTCTCCATCTCCTTATTCTCCTTTTGAAGACTTGTCTTCCTCCCTTTGGAATATTGGAGCTCTCACCTTGCATCATTTTGCGTCTCTCCTCATAGCAAAATTTCACCATTATTGTCATATTAAATAATGCTTTCCTAAAGTATTTTTCATCCTCTGACATATTGTCAGGATCTCCTTCATGTGACATACTTCTTGAAGCTTCAACTACAGTTTGAGAAAGAATTTGTGGTGGAGATTGTGGCAAACTTGCTTTCCTTGTCCTTGACCTAACTTGAGGACTTGCAACCACAAGCTTTCCTTCTCCTCTCTTGAGCTTATAGCTTGTAAGCATCACATACACTTGCAAACAATTAAATCCTCACAGTAACAAGAAAACCAAATCTTTGATACCAAACTTGATCTGTATGAGATATTGATGAAAATGTGCTTGAGGGTTTGTAAATTAATGCAAGTGTTAAAAACTAAGTTTTATGAGCCTTTATGTTAAATTTGTAAACACATTAAGGATGAATTTAAAACTCTGAAATAGTAGAAACAACAGACCAATGCACCATAACAATAACCACAATACAGCAAGTGATGAAGGAGTTCACCCCTCTCGGGCTACATCTCCTTGGTCCAGCTTCCAATGGATTGGCCCTATATCATTATGTTGAAAAATGGTGATTACATATATTTACAGTGCTCAAATGGCTTCAAAACATATTCCATCAAATCCATAACTATCAAAAATGCATGTCTAGCCTCTTTTTGCTCCAAAATTGGTCAAAAAATGAAGAATTTATGAGCCTCCCTAGTTTTGCTGCTAATCGCACCACAAATTCCCCAAAATCTAGAACTGTCCTTCAATTTCACCCCAATTTCAGCTAACAAAGCAACAAATTCACACAATTTTGGGTGAAACTGTCAGATATTTTCTTTTCCCAATAATGCCTAAAATCCGCATTTAAAACCATAACATTATGGTTGAATTATTATTTTTAATAATTTTTGGGAGGGCTCTACTGCGCCCTTGGTCTCCAGCCAATGGTCATGTGCAATGTTGTTCGAGCGGGTCGAGGCTAAGTCGTAGCCCTTGCCCCAATACTCCACTGACTTACATTTTATATATATTTTGGGTCGTATGTTTAAACAAGTAATATGGTAGCCCATGCGATTAAGCCTTTGTGCTGTTAGCGGTGAGGTTGCGGTATCAAATCCCATGAGGTTCAATTTGGCACTTAACCAAATTTTGATGCCCCTCGAGCTGCCACATGGAGGCCTCCAGTTAGGACATGTGGTAGCATATGGTTGGCCACCATCCCAACCAATCAAACTCGCCCACAACAATGAAATCAGGGCCTGCCACGTGTCAAACTGTGTTAGGCCCAAAAAAATTTGAAATTTTCAGCCAATCAGGAGAGGCCACGTGGCAGCTTGCCACTGGCCCAAAATACATAGTCAGCTGTCATTTTTTTGAAAATTTTCTCTATTTGGGAAAAAGAACATAATGTTTTTTCGGGAGAATACGACGTCGGTTTTCCGCGAAACCAGTTGCGCTGAATTCAGAGTGACGAGATCTATGCAGTCGTTCAGGTTCCACACCATTCCAACAAATTTCATTTTTGAGCATATTTTTGAGCACCTGATCACAACAGGATATTCCCAAGAATATAAGGATACATATACATATTCTAACACACCATCAGGTTTGATTACAAACCTATCTACCAATTGTAACAATGTAGGTGTATATTGAAGATTAGGAAGTCTTAATTGATCCATAGTTTGTTTATTCATGACGTTTATGGCTGCTCCTAAATCAATCAATGTATTTGGTATTTCTACACCATTAATGTGTGTTTTCATTATGGGGATTCCCATATCTAAGTATTTTTGAAATTATTTTTTTTCCCATCATTATATCTGCAATTTTTCCAAATAGTTGAATTCTTTTAGCTTTTTTTCTTTTCCTTCCTGGCCTTTTAATGCTTAACTCCCTAGTTGTCTTTGCAAAAATTGGGATTTATTTAATGTCCTGTAGCAAAGGAATTTTTATGTAAACATTCTTCAGTTAATCCAACATATCATAGTCAATCAATAAAATATGTTTTTCTACCCCTTTATCAATTTCTAATTTTTCAGGAAAAGGTGGTTTTGAAACAGATACTGAAGGTTGTTCCATAATGGGAGTTGAGTTTATTGGAGTATCATTAAAGTGTGTAAGAGTGACTTGTTTTTGAAGATTTTCTTTCTGATGAAGAGATGTCCCTTCCTTAGAGTGATCATCCTTTTTTTGAGGATTTTCATCATGATGAATAGATGTCTCCTCCTCAAAAAGATCATCCTTTTCACTTTCCTGAATAGCAATATATGGTGACTTCTTTTCCAATACTCTACTAAATCTAAGTTGAACATTGTTTAGATCTAATGGAGTTATCATATAGGTCTAGAAATTTTTCCCTTCTATGTTGTAAACTGGTTGTGAATTTTTATTATTTGGGTTCGGAAGCGGTTGGGCAGGCAATTGGTTTGGTCTCTATGGCAATGGTAATAAAAGTTGTGGATTTGGATTCTGGAATTGAACTTGCGATGGTTAGCTAGACTGAGAAAAATATTTTGGTGGAAAAGTAGGGTAAGGTTGAGGGTGTTTATAGTACTGAGGATATCTTCCATAAGGATTTTTCCATCCTTGTGCCCAAGGTTGAGGCCAATGTTTCCAAGGCATGGGTGCATTCCAATTATTTTTTGGTGGTTGTGCATATGTTTGGGTGTTAAATCCTTGATTTTGCTATGGTCTCTTGGCAAAAAAACAAAGAGGGTCTACCTGCTTTGGGAATACTTCCTCTTCGTAAAAAAAATTAAGACTCGGTATCGAATCATATTCTTTAGTATCATAATTTTCTGCACATATAACACAAGTTTCTACTTTCTTCATGTCAAGAGGACATTCTCTCACGACATGTTTCTTACTGCACTTAGCACAAAAGATGGATAGAGCAAAAATTTCAGATTTTTTTGTTTTGTATTTAAGGGTATCTATTTCTTCACTAAGACTCCCTCAATTGTCTATCTTTAAATCATCAAGAAAATTGCATATTTCATCCCTTCTTACTGTTCCAACCGCAGATTTATTAATCCTAGAAATAATAGGATCTCTTGGGATTTTTCTAGCACTTCAAGGAAAAGACCCTCTAGAGGAGGTTATAAAGGAGGTTTTTAGTGTTATAAAATTGGCTAAAATTTTCAAAAAAACATTTGCTACAACATATGTTTTTGGTAACAGAGGTTTTGACGGAGCTTCTAATGGAACTTCAACACAACTAAAAAAAATTGGGCATCCTGAGGTTTTTACAGATGTTTTTCTCACAGCTACATGCATCATGTGTGAACGCATTGGTGTGTTTTAAACTATGCGCATAGGTACTGTAAATATACCAAGCACCAGGATGGAAAATAAATTTCGGAAGCCCCGAGGCGTTTAGCAACGTCTCGGTGTGTGTCACCCATAAATACGCACTAGGTCGATAGAAGGAGCATGCACAGACGCCGTTAAGGTGTAAACATGCACCAGGTCATTAAGGTGTTAAAATACGTTGATCCATTAAGTTATAACAAATGCACCAATGCGTTAAAGGAAAACCATACTGGTGCATGCAATGCCTATCTGCACGCCTGAGTGGTAGTTGTCGATAAAGTGCACTGGTTGTTCTAATTGGTATTGGTATTTGGTGCAGTGCCCATAGGTCGTAGAAGCGCATCGGTGTGCAGTATCATAAAAACGCACCGGTGCACAGTAAATAACACGCATCGATGTTCAATTTCTATTTTTTAGAAACATCGACTTGTCACAGTGCAATTATTGTGATTTTTTAAAACTCATTATTCATCAAAAGTCAACACATATCTTATAATGGTATTCATATCAATTAAATTTTTATTAATGCATTTGAATTTGATGTTTGGATGAATTTGTTATATCATATCATTAGATTCGCATCTCTCCATTATAATATTTAATCATCCATATATTTAATCAGTGGTGTAACATTTCACAGCGACAATGGAGAACGCAATAGAATAAATTAAAACATATTTTATTATATATATATGAATAAGACACTCTTTGTCATACAAAATGGAATATTTATTGGTATCCCTTTGTCTTTCAAATTGGGACACTATGTCCATTGCATTAAACAAAATGTCATATTTAACAGACAAATATTTCAAAAAATACAACGCCTTGCTTTGATATCCAAACATATTGCTCATCATTCATCGTTGGAACTGTTGTCACTACTCGAGCTACTTCCATGACTTGGGTTATTTGGAGGAATGTTTTGTTCATTGTGTTGATTATTTTATTCTTCTTCAAGTTCCATCTACAAACATAAAAATAAAGTGTAATGAGTGTATATGCATTGGTGAGAATAGTGAAAATTGCAATATTAAATAATATACATCAATGTAAATCGAAAAGAAATGTACTGTAGTAAGAATTGACTCGTGAAATATACACATTATTTAAAAACCAAACTTCGTTCCATCTTTCAACAATTCACTTGTTGGCACAGTTCCATACTTAGTTTCCTACAAGTTTTATACCCCATAACAAATCATAGATTTAATATAAAATATTTTTTTGTTCTATTAATTATAGACGGAGCTAAGTAAAACAAGATAGATGATTACAAATTCCACAATTAATTTATGATATGCCAACATATACTGACAACCCATATTTAACCCAATGTCAATCAATTCTTCTGATGGTTCTTCTTTGTATGTTAGCACCTATTTGAATACATTCAATGATGATTGTTGTAAAACAAATTAAAATATACAAAAATGAAATCTAGTTAAGTTGTTATAAGGAAGTAACAATTACTCACAAACATAGATATCAACCCTTTTCTTCCTTGTCGTCATGTTTTATGTGCTGAATGGGTTACATTTTCTTTTCTTTTCTGCAAGAAAATACTTGAAAATTAATATTTAATGCTAAATTATTTATTTATTGTACCTAATCGAAAAATTCAATGATTACATATTGAATTTGAAGCACGTTGTTGTTGAGATGGCTCCTCGTGCGATGCAATTATGTCCATTTCTTTGACCGTCTCCTTGTACACCTTTTTGGACATTCCTACTAGCATATTTTTGATATCAACTCGTTCATCCTTTGAGATGTTCATAATCTTCTTGAAAATTTAACATGACAAAAAACTATTTAATTTTTATATTGATATATGAAAACTAAATATAACAAAAGAGATATTTATAAATGATTGTTTTGTAGTAATATATACATATAATTATAGAAAAACATTTAAATGAATATCACTTTTAAAATCCTTCTTTTTTGTTGTTGTACATTTTTGCCATTAAAATTTTGACATGTCTCATTCACCAATTCACTGGAAATTCTTCTTGTAGTTTAAATAAAATTTCGTTCTTGGAATCATTGGATTTATTTTTGTATTGTAAGTGGAAAGAACTTCTATACATTCGTTCCACTAGATCCCTTAAAGTTTTGTAAAAGTTTTTCCCCTTTTCGTTAACCTCTAGCACCACTCGAGATAAGCTAAGGAGAAATTCATTTTCATTTGCATGTTCTATTTTTTTCTTTTCTTAGAATAACATTCATTTTCTTTGTTGTTGGTCCCTATAGAACATTAAACATACCTGAATTAATAGATTTTTTGAAACATGTTATCTAATATTTTAAGTATATTATTAATACTTAAAAATCATGTTATCTAAAATTCAAAAAAGAAACGCAGATTAGATCAATAGTCTTTTTCATTCACCTGATTCATCCTTCTGCAATTTTTCCATCAAGTTTTTACGCTCTTCTAGTCTTAGATTAAAAATAATCTTATCGAGATTCATCATTTTGGGGCTCTGCGTCACACACACTAAACAATACATATTATTTAAACTTACATATAGTTCAAAAATAATAATTTTTGTAAAAAAATTACAAAGAACTTGCCTTTTTTTCTTTTCTAGATGTGCTATCAGTACTTTTGTTACTTGAACAATTGTCAACCATTTATTTATCAATATAAAACTTGTACCATTCATTAATATATTTTATAAATAAATCACATACCTTTCAGGTAAAAAAAATCAAGAAAATGGTGTGACTTTCACAACTTACGCATCGAACGCGGTGTGGTAGATTCTTATAAATGCACCGCCAATGCAGAAGAAATATTGTACGGTGTTCTTTGTCAACAACGAGACCTGGTGTGTTATATTTATACTAGAACACCGATTAACATAAACATAAATTAATAAAAAATTGTTTTTATCAAGTAGTTTTTTTTTTCAATACATGTCTAGTGCACTATACTACAATCGCGCACTGGTGCGCTATCTTAAATAGTGCATACAGATTAACATAAGCTGTTTTAAAAAAAAATCATGCAAGGGCTGATAGGGATTGGGATCCAACTCTACAAGTGGTCATGTCGGTTAGATTCCATACGCCTATATATATAGTAATACAAACCCTATAAATCTAAAATGAAAATTTCTAGTTGTAAAGTCACATAAACAAGAATAAGCAAGGGTTTAACGTAAGAATGGATTTTTTTGTTTTTTTTTATAAATTTTAATTAAATGTAAATAGGAATAGAGATTGTAAATGATTTTATTAGTAAAATGCACATTAAAATTTACAATTTTTACTATGCATGTATTAAATCTAACAGAAACTATAAAAAAACAATTAGTACAGTAACATTTAACAACTTTACTATACTACAGGGTTTTTGTGTGAATCACCAAATGTTTCAAATTCTGAATCTCTGAATTGCGTTATTGTTCGAAAGCATTTTGCTACACCACAGTTCTCTCGTGCTTTCTTGCTCCAGGTATGTCTCTCGTGCAAATCCCTCCCTGAAAAATTTTGCAAAAATAATGAAATAATGAATAACTTATATTATTTAAAGCAATTTTTTATGAAATTAGATTTCCAAAAATCATTTGCCGCTCATTTTTCAATTTACCGCTTTTCTCTCTTCAAAAAAATAAATTTGCGCTTTTTTTTCCTGATATTCAGTGTGTTTGTTAACTAACAAAACCATTTCGTCTGGTAATAAAACCGCACCAATGCAGTTAATAGTACATTAGGACAGATAACAATAACTCCTTTTTTAAGGCACCAAAATTACTTTTATGTATGTACACCAAAATTTATTGTTGATTTTGCTCAAATGTAGGGAGAAAATATCATAATTATATCAAATGGACAATTCTTCAAAATCCATCTCGTTCAATAATATTTCTCAAACTCCATCGCGAATTTCTCCCTATCCATCTCCAGACGTAATTACTTCAGATTTTATTTATATTTTCATTATCTAATTGATTTTTTTTATCCATGTCAATCAGCTGCATAAAATTAATGTATACAAATTTGCAGGTTCATGTAGATTCATAATCGATTTCAGATGCACAAAATATTCAAATAGTTCAAAAACGTTGGAAGCTCCTACTAGGAGCGACATACCGCAAGGCGCGGTTGGTAGATGAAAATGGGCAGCTGCTTCACCCTGCCAATTGTAACATGCCATCTTCTAGCCACAATCCTGGGACAATGATGGTAATAATAAATGTTTGGTATAATGTAATTATTTCAACGTCAAACCAATTAATCATGCATTGACGTGCTTACTAATTGATATCATCGATTTTTTACTAATCATGTTCAATTTTTTTTTGAAATTATTAGGATTCTAGTGATGATGAATGACCCACCTACCATCTACCGTTGCACCCCACGACAATGTCAAATCGAAAGAAGGTTGAATTAAGAGAAAAAATCGAAGAGGAAGGATACCAAGAATGGTTGAATCAACCGCCTATTCAATTCCCACTATGTCCAGATTCACCAATTAGGAATGACTATAGCAATAGTAGTTCTTCACAAGTTGGCAATGGAAGCAATCAAATAGAGGTTGGTATGGATGATTACTTAAGGGATACAACTGTCATGGAGACAATTTTGTTAGATGCATTCCAGAATGATGATCATCTAGGGGATGATGCTCATATCGCTGATACCTTTTCCGAAAGCCTTAAATTTTCTTCCACCAACCCTCTCTTTGGACCTAGAGGTTAGTCAAAGTCTACCTAGTTGGGGAAAATGATATTACTATACAACTTGAAAGCAAAGTTTGGCTTGTCGAATGCATGTTTATCGAAAATTTTGAGGTGATTAACCATTAAGTCCCTTATATTTTGAGAAATATTGTCACAAAATCAACATTATGATACTGGAGACCTCACAAAATTTCAAAAATATAATACATTCTCATTTAAATATTATTTATCACCAGAAGCAAACCCATTTTAATTTTCATAAAAAACTTTATAAATACTCATTTTCACCAACATTTATATGTTTTTTAATTTTACCTTCGAAACACATATATATAAAACCCAAATAAACTTCAATTTATCAATTATAGGACCAATAAATAAAATGTCAACCTTTGACCATTCTAAAACTCCGTCATTCGAACCTCCTCAAATCTAACGGTCATCGCACTCTATATCCATTCACCATCTGATCTGACGGTGATCGCACTCTAACTTCACCTGACCTTTAACATTTCGAAGGCACGCGATATAAGTGGTTTTTGACATCCACGTATCAGTTGCTGGAACTTATCACGTGGAATCGACAAATACCACTAACAACTCAAAAGTTGTGCGAAACACTATTTGGGGTTTTTCCAAAACCTCTTATTCACCGATTTTTCTGTGTGGGCTAAGGTTTTGATCTTACACCGTTTCATTCTTTTCATAGATCAACCACAGCAAAATAAAAGTGCAATCTCTCAATATTGAACCGGTAATATGCTACTGCAATAATTTCGACCCTTTCAAGATATCAATCATAACGAAATGGGCACACCCACTCTCTGAAATGGATCCACGAACTATCCAATGTTAAACACAATTTCAAACTCACAAAATGGAACACAATACCAGTATATATGAAAGGAAAAAAAAAAATTAATTGTAAATCATTTTTCCGATAAAACAAAGTGCAACATTACATAACATTAAAATGAAACCACAGGGTCTCACCCTTCTCTGGTCAGATTACATCAATTTTTTTGACCTCTTCTTCTGTCCTCAAAAACCCAATATATATTTCTATCGTCTCACTCCCTCGCTTAAATTTATGTTCCCTTTTTTAATGGATTAAATTTATCAATGTAACAACTCAATCTCTATTATTATCATCCTAATCCCTATTCTAAAGGTTTAACGCACACCTATGTTAACACTTATTTCCTATTCTAATCATAATACAACTGTATGATTCATTGCAAAATAAATGAAGATTCGAGAGATCAACCCTCTCGGTAAACTTTGCTTTGTCCTCTTAAGAAATGAAATTTTCTTACATTTAGCCACAACATGTGAAAATCCATTCACATTGTTGGCTAAGTCTGGATGCTCCTGCATCAGACTCCCAAGGAAGAAAAGAATCATTTATCAAGTTTTCAGGATTTACTCCATACTTTTGTAACTCTGCTACTGTCACCCAACTGGCATCCTCCAGTGGTTGTCCCTTCCATTTGACTAAATACTGAAAATAAATTTATCCTATGGTTGTTTTGGATACTCTTTTCTCCAGAACAGTTTCTACCTCTTTCTTGACATTCTTTGGCATTTGGTCTTTCCAATTTCAAGTCTAGTTTTCCTCTGCTGTAGAATCCTCTTGTAGCTCCTCCCCTGTACCTCTATATGGGTACAAATATGCAACATTGAAAATGGGTGATATTCCAATCCCTTCAGGAAATTCTATTTCATATGAATTTGAAGAAAATTTCCTCAAAATTTTACATGGTCCTATCTTCTTCATTTTTAATTTATTGTAAGTTTTAACAGGAAATCTTTCTTTTCTCAGATAAACCATGACTAAATCTCCTACTTGGAATTCCTTCACTTTCCTCTTCATATCAGCTCTCTGTTTATATTTGCCACTGTTTTCTGTAGAAATTATATACAAGATGCACGTATATATCTAGATTCTCCTAATCTAACAATATTTTATCTTCTTGTTAAATATAGAATCCTTATACTATTAATCTTTTGCGGAAATTAAAATCAATTGCAAACACATGAAGCAATAAAAACAATAGCACATAACACAGATGTTTTAACAGGAAAGCCTAAAGCTGAAAACCCCAAATATCATATATTATGTATCATGGAGATCATGTAACAATCTCATACAAAGCTTAGTACATCAAGCTCTCAGTACAATCAATTGTCACACACTAATCAGAAGAAATCTGCAAATCCATGCACTGATTTCTTGCCACCTGCTAGCCTGCCTCCATTGTTCAATCCTTGCTGAAGAATAGCTCTGAATGAATTCGATCTACCCTTGCCTTGACTACGCAAACCTCATTGGAAACTCCAATGTGTGTGTGGTGCAATCAATGCATCACTATATTCACAACAGATATTCCATCTTGCCCTTTCACCTATCTCTCCACTGGGTCTCCACTGGAACTGACATGCACTGTAGTTAACTGTTGTATTTTTTCAGTTGATTAATGAGTTATTATTTTTGAATTAATTAAATAATTAATTCACTCCACTCTCACTATGTATCATTCAGTTAGACTAGATACAACTAGCTCAACTGAGTTTAACTTCATTAACTGAGTTTAACTGAATAACAACTCCATGAACTACTCTTCCAACTCTATCATAACTTTTCCACTTCAATTCTAACTGAGTCCTCCATGTATGAGCCACCAGTAAACCCTAGGAATTGCGTAATTCCTTCAGCCCACTGATTTTCCAAATCTGTGCACTGAAATTAAGTGCTCCAAGAGAATAAGTTGTTGTTTATTGTTGAATTATTATTAAGAGCTAATATAATCGACACTTTTATTTTTAGATCAATTATATATAGATAGACTTCGCCCAATATTCTAAAAATATAATTTCATCTATTTTTCCAACTTGACCAACCATCCACAAATAGCATCCTGCAACTTCTGAAATACGATCACTATGTCTAAAAATGGACATAGTCTAAAAATAGACTTGTGCCAAAAATATCCTGCGAGCCCACTTAGTAAAATAGACTTGTGCCAAAAATATCCTGCGGGCCCACTTAGTGAAGGCGACTCTTTTCACTAAGCTCATCATCTTGTTGAATCTCAACGCTCCCTCTCAACAAGATAGGGATTATCCTTCACCTCGATCCTACCTCTATGGTATTCAAATTTTCTCCTGCTAACCGCCTTCGTCAAAATATCTGCATCTTGAACTTCCGTAGGAATTTACTGAAGCAACATGATCTTCCGCTACACACAATCTCTGATACGATGATACCGGATATAAATATGTTTAGATATATCATGAAACACAGGATTAATCGAGAGTTTAATGCAATTCTTATTATCACAATGTATCATTGTAGGATCTAAATGTGAACCGAACAAACCAACCAGGATCTTCCTCATCCAGATAGCCTCACATGCAGCTTGATTTGCTACCATGTATTATGCTTCCGCTGAACTGAGTGCCACAGATCTTTGTTTCCTGTTGTACCAAGAAATTGTCATAGATCCAATACAGAAAATCCCTCCTGATGTGCTCTTTCTATCTGTTGGGCTGCCTGCCCAATCTACATCCGTGAAGCCATGCAACTTCACCTCATCCGTTTTCCTGTACCATAATCCATACTCAGATGTGCCCCTAAGATACCTCAGGACATGCTTACCTACCTTCCAAAAGAGCTTGGTAGGCTTAGCCATCGCTTGTGAAATTTGGTTCACCGCATAGAATATGTCTAGTCTTGTATTAACTAAATACATGAGCGAACCCACCAACTGTCGATAAACAGTGGCATCCACTACCTCTGTCGATGTAGCATCCTCTTTCCTCCAATTTCCTGGAAGAGGAGTGTCGATAGGCTTGCAGCCTTGCATGCGAAACTTCTCTCCAAGATTTCCGAGCATAGTTTCCTCGAGACACAAAAATTAGCTCACCTTCCCGCTACCATATTTCCAATCCAAGGAAATAATGAAGGAGGCCCAAATCCTTCATCTCAAACTCCTTTGCAATATCTACCTTGCATGAGTGTATCAACTTCTCATCACCCGTTAGTATTAAATCATCAACATAAATAAAAATGATTAAAATCTTACCCTCCACTACAAATTGGTACAGGTTTGCATCCGCCTCACTCTTGGTGAAGCCAAGTCCAGTGAAATAGTTTTCAATCCGTGTGTACCAAGCATGAGGTTCTTGCTTCAGCCCATACAACACTCTTTTGAGTCTGCACACATGCAACTCGCTGTTGAACATCTCAAATCATTTAGGCTGCTCAATGTACACCTGTTCCTCAATGATCCCATTAAGGAACATAGTCTTCACATCCATCTGATGAATGTGCCAACCCATATGCATTGAGAGAGAGAGGATGGTCCTTATGGAATAATATTGTGCGACAGGTGCAAAGGTTTCTTCATAAACAATCCCCTCAATCTGTGAGAAGCCCCGGGCAACAAATCTTGCCTTATACTTCTCGACTCTCCCATCAGCAGCTTGCTTTACCTTGTAGATCCATCTTGATCCTACAACTGATTTACCAACCTGCCTTGGAACAATATCCCAAGCATTTTTTCTGAAAATGGATTCATAGTCCTCCACCATGGAATCTACCCAAGATTCTTCAAAAGAAGATGGCTCTGTCACGATACACTTTCTCATAAGATCCATGTATCTAGAAAAATGGTCAGGTGACTTTCTCTGTCTGCGCTGTGATGTAGGGACTCCTACATTCTGTGCCGCATCAAGCTTCAGTCTCCCAACTTCTGTGGTACGCTTTCTGCCTTATTTGATGTTTGGTTCTGCATGAGTGGACTCCTCCACTCCATGAAGATCCTCCTGTGGCTGATCCACATCTGGAGGCTCATCTTTCAGAATAGGAAGTTCCTCCTCTACATGCAAGTCTAGCTCCCTCTCAAGCATAGCTCGTGCAGCACCCACGATCGTTCTGTTCTTCCTCTCTGTCGCCCCATTATTTTGTGGGTTATGAGGCACTATGAGTTCTCTTCAAATTCCTTATTTGCTTCAGAAGTATTTGAATTCGCCTAAGATACATTCACCACCATTATCGCTCCGTAGAGCTTTCACTTGCTTCCCCGACTCCTTCTCCACCAATGCTTTAAACTCATAGAACTTTGAGAATGTTTCGCTCTTCTTCTGCATGAAGAAGATCCAGCATCTACAAGAATAGTCATCAACAAATATAACATAATACCTGTGTTTTTATGTTGAAGCAACCAAGAAAGGTCCACATACGTCTGTGTGAATTCTCTCCAGGATCACCGAAGCACGGTTCTCCTTCTCATGAAAGGTGGTCTTCACAAACTTACCCATAGTACATCCCTTGCACTGATCTGATTGTGCAAGGGTACCCTTAGGAATTCCAGTATAAATATGTTGCAAAATATTCAAAGCGCCATGGTGAAGATGGCCCAATCTCCTTTGCCATAATTCGCCCTCATCCCGGCTCACCACTTCTTCTGCTTTGCCCACCATTGCAGTGCAGCCATATACCTCCAGCTTGTAGAGATTCTTAACTCAAATACCTATCTTCTTGGTTTGACCCATTGTTTTATGTCGAAGGAAAGCTTTTCCCTCACTAAAAACAACATCATAACCTTTGTCTTCCAACATTGTGACCGAGACCAAGTTCTTCTTCAGACCTAGAACATGCATAACATCTTTCAAAAAGAATGGATTACTGGACTCCCTCTCAAATGTAATGGTCCCAATGCTGGTTGCACTGTATTGACCATCATCTCCCATCTCTATATGCATTTGAAGGTCCTTCTGCTCCAAGTCACTAAACAACTCCTTGTCTCCTGTCATATCGAAAGACGCACCACTATCAAGATACCACACTGATCCCATATAGCTTGAAACCAAGCATGTGATAAAAGAGAAATCAAGTTCAAATTGTGAGGCTAAGGCCTCTCCAGCTGTAGCTCCATCATCCTTCTTGTTCTTCTCCTTCTGTGGGCAGTTAGTTGAGAAATGCCCATGTTCGTGACAGTGAAAACACTTCACTTTGGACAAATCCTACTTCTTGCCTTTAGCATCGTATTTTGAAGGAAATTTCTTCCCCTTCCCTTTCCTTGATTTGGCAGCCAAAGCACAATTCTCTTCATCTTCATTCTTCGATGAAGAGCCATCCCTGGTACTTCGCCTTATCACCTCCTGCACAAGATCCGACCAAAGTCGGTCCCAACCCGGCAGTTTCTCCCGTCCATTGACAGAGTCTTTGTAGCTATGCCAACTATTCGGAAGCCCAAGGAGAGCCAAGCTCAAAAATTATTCATCATCAACAGTAAACCCCACACTTCCCAGTTCATCCCTACAGTGGACAAACTTCGTGAGATATGTTCGAATATTGTCACCCTTCTCCATTTTTATTTTTTTGAGCTTATCTTTCAGTGCCAACTTCCTCTGTTCGTTGTTGCTTTGGAACAAATCTGTCAAAGCCTTCCACATTTCAAATGGATTAGCTTTCCCGTGAAGGCTAGAAATAATATGGTCCTTCACACTTTCCAACATAATTCTTCTTGTCTTTGCTAACTTCTTTTGCCATGCGTCAAGTAATGCAGCATCGCTAGATCCTGACTTAGGAACATCGCTATCGATGAACTCCTTCAGTCCATTATCTTCCAGTACCACCTCCATCCTGTCCTTCCAGGCTATGTAATTCGAGCTCCCATCAAGGGCATACTCCAATCACAACCCATTGAAAGATATTTCAATGTATACTCAATTGTCGCACCAAGAAGTTTCTGCAGCAAATTCGAATTGTCCACCAGCACAAACTCAACAATTCTTCACAATTGCAATCTTCGAGAATTAACACTCCTCTGATACCATGTAGAAATTATATACAAGATGCATGTATATATCCAGATTATTTTGATCTAACAATATTTTATCTTCTTGCTAAATACAGAATCCTTCCACTGTTAATCTTTGCAGAAATTAAAATCAATTGCAAACACATGAAGCAATAAAAACAATCGCACATGACACAGTTGTTTTAATGGGAAAGCCTGAAGTTGAAAACCCAAAATATCATATATTATGTTTCATGGAGATCATGTAACAATATCATACAAATCTTAGTACATCAAGCTCTCAGTACAATCAATCGTCACACACTAATCAGAAGAAATCTACAAATCCATGCACCGATTTCTTGCCACCTGCTAGCCTGCCTCCACTGCGCAATCCCTGCTGAAGAATAGCTCTGAATGAATTCTAATTACCCTTGCCTTGACTACACAATCATCATTGGAAACTCCAGTGTGTGTGTGGTGCAATCAATGCATCACTATATTCACAACAGATAGTCCATCTTGCCCTTTCACCTATCTCTCCATTGGGTCTCCACTGGAAATGACTTGCACTGTAGTTAATTGTTGTATTTGTTCATTTGATTAATGAGTTATTATTTTTGAATTAATTAAATAATTAATTCACTCCACTCTCACTAGTGTATCATTCAGTTAGACTAGATACAACTAGCTCAACTGAGTTTAACTCCATTAACTGAGTTAAACTGAATAAAAACTCCATGAACTACTCTTCTAACTCTGTCATAAATTTTCCACTTTAGTTCTAACTGAGTCCTCCATGCATGAACCACCAGTAAACCCTAGGAATTTCGTAATTCCTTCAGCCCACTGATTTGAAAATTCTGTGCACTAAAATTAAGTGCTCCAAGAGAATAATTTGTTGTTTATTGTCAGATTATTATTAAGAGCTAACAATAATTGACACTTCTATTTTTAGATCGATGATCTATAAATAGACTTCGCCCAATATTCTAAAAATATAATTTCATCTATTTTTCCAACTTGACCAACCATCCACAAATAGCATCCTACAACTTCTGAAATATGATCACCATGTCTAAAAGTAGTCTTGCGCCAAAAATATCCTGCGAGCCCACTTAGTGAAGGTGATTCTTTTCACTAAGCTCATCATCTTGTTAAATCTCAACATTTTCCTGCAATATGTTTTTAACATCTTCCTATAGTTGCTACATCTACTCTGCAAACTCTTCATCTTTTTCACTTCTTACCTCTTGTTTGCCCAAATTTCTAAGCTCATACACACCTCTTGGATTCATTCCAAAAATAATTTGGAATGGACTCATCCCAGTACTCCGATTTGGAGTATCATTATAAACAAACTCAGCCTGAGCAAGTGCTACATCCCACTACTTAGGATTTTTATACAGTAAACTCCTTGATATATTTCGCAGGATTTTGTTTACTACCTATGTCTGCCCATCTGTTTGAGGGTAATATGCTGAGCTGAAACTAAGGTTGGTACCTAGTTTCTTCCAAAGAGTTCTCCATAAATTTCCAAAAAACTTTGTATCCCTATCAGACACAATACTTATAAGCAATCCATGTAAGCTTACAACTTCTGAAAAAAAACAGATTAGCAATATGTGTTGCATCACTAGTATTTTTACAAGAAATGAAATGAGCCATTTTAGAAAATCTATCCACCACAACATAGATGGAATCATTTCCTCTTTGAGTCTTTGGTAGACCCAAAACAAAACCCATACTAATTGCATCCCATGGCATTTTTGGTATTGGTAATGGTTGGTACAATCCTGTATTTTGAGTCCTCCCCTTAGCATGCTGATAGATCCTGCACTTCTCAACAAATTTCCTAACATCAGTCTGCATCTTTGGCCATTAATAAAAAGCATTTACCTGAGCAAAAGTCTTGTCTTGTCCAAAATTTCCAGACAAGCCTCCACTGTGTTTTTCTTTGATTATGTTTTCCCTCATAGAACATTTAGGAATACATAATTTGTTATTTTTGAATAGTAAACCTCCTTGGATAAGATAATCCAACCACTGGCTTTTGTTATGAATTGCTGGATTCTTTACAGCTGCATAAATATCTTTGAATTCAACATCATCTTTATACATATCAACCATTTCTTCAAATCCAACAACACCAACTTTTAATTCTTGCACAGTAAAATTTACCCTGCTCAAAGTATCAACAACTTTATTCAACTTACCACTTGTATGTTTAATTACAAAGGTAAAACTCTGTAACACTCTACCCACTTGGCATGTTTCTGATTCAATTTTGGCTGATTGTTTATGAACTATAATGCATGATTGTCAGAATACAATACAAACTCTTTGGATAACAAAAAATGTCTCCATTTTTTTAAAGCTTTCACAATAGCATAAAATTCTTTATCATAAGAGAAATATTTCTTATTAACTTCATTCAATTTCTCACTGAAATATGCTATTGGTCTCTATTCCTGACTTAACACTACTCCAATTGCAACTCCACTAGCATCAATTTCAACTTGAAAAACCTTTTCAAAATCAGGCAAAGCTAAAACTAGTTTTTATGTAATTTTCTTCTTCAGTAACTTAAAATTTCATTCTGCTGCTTATGTCCATTTAAATGGCTGATTTGTCTCTTTAATTGTTTCAATAATCGGTGCACAAATCTGACTAGAACTTCTAATAAATTTTCCATAAAAACTTGCAAGACCGTGAAAGCTTCTTACCTCAAATATGTTTCTAGAAGTTGGCCAATTCACAATTGCTTGGATTTTCTCTGAATCCATTTTCAGGCCTTCAATAGAAACTACAAACCCCAAATAGACTAACTCTTCTTTCATAAAACTGCATTTCTTCAGATTTATTAGCAATTTCTCTTTCTGCAAATTTTTCAGAACCAATATTAGATGTTCCAAATGCTCTTTACTTCGACTGAAAATTAAAATATCATCAAGATAAACAATTACAAAATTGCCTGCATATTCTTTCAATACTTCATTCATCAACCTCATGAATTTGTTGGGTGTATTAGTGAGTCCAAAAGGCATCACTAACCACTCATACAATCCATTGTTTGTTTTGAATGCAGTCTTCCATTCATCCCCTTCTCTAATTCTTATATGATGATAACCACTCTTCAAATATATCTTAGTAAAATATCTTGATCCACTCAGACAATCCATTAATGGTAAAGGAAAATGATACCTGATGGTGATTTTATTTATAGCTTTGGAATCTGTGCACATATTCCATTCTCCTCCTTTCTTTGGACTGAGTATTGTTGGTACAACACATGGACTAAGGCTTTCTCTTACCAATCCTTTATCCATCAATTCTTGCACTTGTCTTCCAACTTCTGCATTTTCTTGAGGAGTTAATCTATATGCTTCTTTATTTGGAAAACTTTCTCCAGGTATTAGATCAATATGATGACTAATACTCCTGATTGGTGGTAATGCATTTGGAAACTCATCCACAATAATATCAGCAAAATCATACAACAGAGTTTTGATTTCTTCAAATAAAACATCTAAGTTTGTGAAAGTTAAAATTACCTTAGGTTTCCCTATGACAACAAAATGCATTTCTTCATCCTTTCCAATTTCTTGCAACAACTCTTTCCCACTCATCAACATAACATTATTTCTTGTTGTTCCTTTGTCAGCTTCATTCTTCAATGGTAGCAGTGTGTGTTTGTTTCCATCCTTCTCGAGGGTGTAAATGTTCCTTCTGCCATCATGTATGGATTTACGATCAAACTGTCAAGGTCTTCCCAACAATATGTGACATACATCCATTGGCATTACATCACATAATATAACGTCCTTGTAAGTGCCTATCTGGATCTCTACCTTACATTGTTCTGTCACAATAATCTGATGGCCTTTCTGCAACCATGATACCTCATATGGAGTAGGGTGTACTGTCCTTTCTAATCCAAAATTGTCTACCATTTCTGTAGAAACAAGATTTTCAGTACTACCACTGTCAATTAAAACTTTACAACACTTACCTTTAGATTTTCATATTGTCCTGAATAGATTTTTTCTTTGAGCTGGCTCTTCTGCTTCCTTTTCTGCTTTAAGCAACACCCTCTTCAATAACAAATATTCTCCTATTTCGGGTGGTTCTTATTTTCCTTTCTCTTGAGGAATTTCCTCTTTTGCTTCAGCAACATTCACATTTCTCTGAGTTGTTGATTTAATAGAGGACATTCCCATGACCCATGTCCCCATTCACCACATGTATAGCACTGAATTTCTCTTTCTCGGCCTCCACCTCTGGGTATAAACCTTTTTCGACCAGAGTCTCCTCTCAGTGGTGGTCTGCTACTTGAGCCTGCTGCTTCATTCTGGGAGTGCCGAAATATGGGTTTAAATGTTCCTCTACCTCTCACAGAACCCTTACCTCAGTTCTTCTGGTTTTGCTTCCTCTGTACCTTCTCTTCTGCTTTCAAGGCTGCCTGATACGCATCCTCAATTGCCTTTTGATTCAATAAAATAATTTCATCCTGAATATCATACCTCAGACCATTTATATATCTGGCTACTTTCTCCACATCATCCTCTACATGACCAGCCCTAGTATTCAATTTATAGAATTCCTTTGTATATTCTTTCACTGTCATTCCCTTTTGCTTCAAATTTTGCAATTTCTTAAAAATATTTAATTGATAATCTTTGGGCATGAATTTACCTTTTAATTTTCTCACCATCTTGTCCCATTTTTTGATTCTGGGTTTCCCTTTTCTCTGCCTGGATAGTTGTAATTCTTCCCACCAAATAGTTGCATGGCCTTTTAATCTGGTAGCTGCAATATTCACCTTCCTTTTGTCTTCAACTTCTTCAAATTCAAAGTATGTATCTAATGAACTGATCCAGTCGATTAATGCCTCTACATTGAGATTCCCTTCGTACATGGGAATATCCACCTTTGGTCTTCCAGTTGCCTTCACCAACATCTTCAACACTTTAGCTGCTTCATTGTCTTGTTCTTCTTCTTCTTCTGCAAACGATTCCTCAGCATCACTGGCACCTCCTTCATCAAGTGCTCATGTCTGGGTTGTTTCCATAGCTTCCATCCATTTTCAAAGATGTTGTACCTCTTCCAGCAAAATTGCATTTGTTGCAGGTTGTCCCCGGCCTATTCCTACACCTCTTCTTGGTGGCATTTTGTAAAACAACACAATATTCAATCTGCAATCTGAGCTCTGATACCAGATGATGCCGGAGACCTCACAAAATCTCAAAAATATAATACATTCTCATTTCAATATTCTTTATCACCCGAATCAAACCCCTTTTAGTTTTCATAAAAAACTTTATAAATACTCATTTTCACCGACATTTATATGTGTTTTAATTTTTCATTCAAAACACATATTTATAAAACCCAAAAAAACTTCAATTTATCAATTATAGGACCAATAAATAAAATGGTCAACCTTTGACCGTTCTAAAACTCCGTCATTCGAACCTCCTCGATTCTAACGGTCATCGCACTCTATATCCATTCACCATCCGATCTGACGGTGATCGCACTCTAACTTCACCTGACCTTTAACATTTAGAAGACACATGATATAAGTGGTTTTTGACATCCAAGTTTCAATTGCTGGAACTTATCGTGTGGAATCGAAAAATACCACTAACAACTCAAAAGCTATGCGAAACATTGTTCGAGGTTTTTCCAAAATCGCTTATTCACCGATTTTCTGTGTGGGCTAAGGTTTTGATCATACACCGTTTCATTCTTTTCATAAATCAACCACAGCAAAATAAAAGTGCAATCTCTCAGTAATGAACCGGTAAGATGTTACTGCAATAATTTCGACCCTTTCAAGATATCAATCATAACGAAATGGGCACACCCACTCTGAAATGGATCCACGAACTATTCAATGTTAAACACAATTTCAAACTCATAAAATGGAACACAATATTGGCGTATATGAAAAAAAAAATTAATAATAATTGTCAATCATTTTTTCGATAAAACAAAGCACAGCATTACATAACACACTTCAATCCAATTCTATTAAAATGAAACCACAGGGTCTCATCCTTCTCTGGTCAAATTACATCAATTGTTTCGACCTCTTCTTCTATCCTCAAAAACCCAATATATATTTCTATCATCTCACTCACTCGCTTACATTTATGTTCCCTTTTTTAATGAATTAAATTTATCAATGTAACAACTCAATCTCTATTCTTATCATCCTAATCCCTATTCTAAAGCTTTAATGCGCACCTATGTTAACACTTATTTCCTATTCTAATCATAATACAACTGTATGATCTATTACAAAATAAATGAATATTTGAGAGATCCAACCCTCTCGGTAAACTTTGCTTTATCCTCTTAGGAAATGAAATTTTCTTACAATTAGCCACAACATGTGAAAATCCATTCACATTGCTGGCTAAGTCCGGATGCTCCTGCATCACATTAAAAATGGTAAATTTTATGAACGTTAATAATTATTGGCATTAATGTACATTTAATATTTTCCATGATCAACTACAGGTTATAAGGTTCTTCCGAGTGATAATGTCTTACTCAGTAGCTGCGAAGAGGCAAAGAAATTGTTGAAAATGTTGGGTGTTGAGTACATATCATATCATGCATGTCCAAATGGTTGTATTCTATATAGATGAGAATATGCAAACAAAGAGATATGTCTGAAATGTGGGCATAAGAGGTATGATAAATCAAAAAATAAGGGTAAATCATGTGGTCCTCCTTTTAAGATATTTACTCTCATGCCTATAATCCCATGGATTCAAAGGCTCTTTCGTTGCAAAGAATTAGCTATGTTGCAGGGATGGCATGCCTCACACATAATTGAGTTTGGAGTTATGCAAATCCTAACAAATTCAAGAGCCATGAAGCAAATAGAGGATACGTGGCCCGAAAAATTCAAGGATGAAGTACAAAGTCTACAACTCAACATAGCCATGGATGGCGTCAAATCATATTCCCTCCAAAACACCAACTATTCTATTTTTCCTATAGTAGTGATCAATAACAATATCCCCCCATGGTTGTTCTTGAAGAATGAACATCTTATGTTGGCCCTCATAGTCCCTGGTAGAAGACAAGTGAAGAATATGGATGTCTACTTACAACCACTAGTAGATGAATTGAAGGAATTATGGGATGGGATAAATGTATACGTCGTATCAAGACCCATTGTAGCAGAGAGGAGTTTTATGTTGTATAGAATATGTGCTTACACGACACATGATTATCCAGGCTTAGGAGTTTGTTCTCATAAATTACATGTTTATTGATTTGTTTATATACGTAAAAATATTCTTTCGCATATTAATTATTTAATTCGTTGTAATTTTTCTGATCTTCATGATATTCTTTCACGTGCCATGCATATTGTATACAATAATTTCGCAGGTCTTGTAACAAAAGGGTATTACAGATGTAAATTTTGTGGACCTTCTCTAAAAGCTAGATGGTCCAAAGACCTACGAAAGCCACTGTATGACTTCTCTAGGGTATTCCTCCCAGAAGAACACCCTTATAGAAGAGCAACATCCACTTTCAATAGTAAACGAGAGAGAACTCAAAGGCCTGCAATAACGACACCAGCTAAATGGATTAGAGCATATGAGAGAGAGAAGGGGAAGGAATTCATAGAAATGTTTGATTCAAATGGGGAGCCTATGTTCGATGATCCAGAATTATTTGACACCTATGTTGAGAAATTTCCCATTGGGATGAAAAGGATATCTATATTTTATAACCTCCCATATTGGGAGCACCTTAAGATTACCCACTTCTTAGATCCCATGCATATATTTAAAATTGTTTCATCTCCTTTATGGAAGCACATGTCATCGAAAAAAAGTGACACATTGGTTGTTAGGAAAGATCTTATTACTTCGAAAACTAAAAAGAAACATTTTCCAAGACAATTAGAAAGTACAGTATCAGAGTTTGGTTCCTCTAATTGGTATTTCAAAGAAGGTGATGTCCCATGGATTTTTAAAAAAGATCATATTTCTTTGGCAAAGGAAGTTATAATGGGTGTGAGGGTGCCATCTTCATATGGGTATTCACTATGGCACTGCTTCATTGTGGAAGACCATTTGTCGGGGTTGAAATCGCATGACCATTTGAATCTTCTAAGAGTACGCATAATATCAAAAGCATGATTTTATTATTTTTTATATTAATAAATTTTATCCCATGCAGGGATCATGAAACATAACTAATTTCGTATATTATTGCATTTGTTTATAACTTTGCAATGTCATTATCCTTTGTTCGTGTGTGGGTGTGTGAAACATGACTTCCCCCAAGACCTAGGACGTGCCATATCTAAATTATATGCATTTGTATGTTGGATCGCATCAAAGGAGATTCATGTGGCTAGCATTCCACAGTGGCATCAAAAGATAGTTGAGATTTTTTGTATGTTTTAGAAGGAATTGTCGACGAGTTTCATGGACTTGCAGGTTCATCTTATAATCCACCTAGTAGATGAGGTTGAATTAGTTGGGGTGGTTTATTTTCATTGGATGTTATTCTTAGAGAGGTACATGAAGAAATTGAAAGGTTTGTTAGACAAAGGGAAAAACCCAATGTGCGGTGATTTGGGACGATGAAAGGGATGAAGACAAAATAGAAGGGGAGCTTCTCCAAATGAATGGAAAAAGGTGCTTTATAAAGAGTAAGCGACTTATAATTTTTCCAATTTACAAGTAAATATTGACGTTGAACTTCGATATAATGTATATTTTCATCTCATATGTACTATATGTTGGTTTGATTTCATTAGCGAATGCATAAATTGAAGCAATCTAATAAATTTGTTCTTTACAATTCTGAAGTGACACAACTGTGGGTCGCATTGTATGAACAAAAGAGGATGAAATGGGATAGTGACAGGAAATAATTCAGATGGTTGAATGGTAGAATCTTGCCTTATCCCGATCATTTAAAAGAAAATATGTCAATTATATGCCCCAATAGTTAGGTTACTGACCAAGTCAGAGAGAATTACGGTGCAACCGATCATTACCCGCGTGTTGAAGAGGATGCGCTAAACGTAGGGATTGGGTGCAGCAACTCGGTAATAATATATTTATGTACATTTTAACCTTAATAATGCACCTTTGAAATGTAACATATATATTTAATATTTTAACTATTGGGTTATTAGACACATGACACTATGATTTTTTAACTTTTTTATAGGTGAATTTGTTCCCATCTATGTGGGCATATGGACACCATTTTTGCACAGAAAATACTGATGATGGACACATGACACAAGACTATGGAGTGGAAGTTGAGTTCGATCAATCTAGTTAAGCTAGCCACCATGATCAAAACCTAGTACGACGGACGT
The DNA here is from genome assembly GCA_034641835.2 of Pinus albicaulis. Classification (NCBI taxonomy): domain Eukaryota; kingdom Viridiplantae; phylum Streptophyta; class Pinopsida; order Pinales; family Pinaceae; genus Pinus; species Pinus albicaulis. Next base: position 297,031,873 of record CM076584.1, on the reverse strand, counting down.
TAGGTTACGTCGGAAAGATACAAGAGATCATTGAAGTGGACTTCTCTTCTTTCCAATGTGTTATTTTTAGGTGCAATTAGTGGGACACCTTTGATCAGAATAATGTAAAGGAAGATCGCGTTAGTAGGCTGATATATATCAACTCTAGAAAGATGTGGGATGAAGCTAAGGAGCCTTATGTTTTCCCCAAACACTGCAACTAGGTGTTTTTTTACCCAGATGTGTTGGATAGGGATTGGTGGTTCATATTGAGACATGCCCCTAGATCAAAACATATTTTTTAGAACAATGGTGTTATCATGCCAAGTGAGCTGGAAGGTAATGAGGGTGATCATGAGAACATAGAGTGATATGATACATATATTATTTAATTATTTATACTATTTAAGATGGGTTTTTATAAATAAGTGGACGTAACCTTATAACTAAGACTCTTTTTTTCAAAACATTATAATATGTATTTTGAATTAATTGGTTTGCATTGTGTTAATGTTAAATTCATTTCACTTGATAATTTGCAATTATGTTGATCTCGAAAACAATGCATTGTATCAAGTTCTTTTTTTTTTATGTCAATTCCTAAAATGATACAACTACTTGATTGTTTTAAATGGTTTTTCACTATATCATTACTTAAATAAATGCACCCTATATATGTGTGTGTGTGTGTCTGAGATATCTTCAAATTTTTAAAAAATGTATTAATGTATATTGTTATTTTTGGTATATAAGATCATAATAAAATAATGATAATTCTAAACATGAATTTATTTGCATTATTTTCTAAACTTTAATGTTACAAAAATTCATATTATTCTAGATTTATTATTTTACAATTATTTATATTCATACAAATTTACAATTTTACAATTATGGTAATTTAACAATATGTACGGTATAAATTTTACTTATGATAGTTATGGTTCAAAATTGACAATTAATTTACAATTTCACAATACAAATACAATTTTATAAATATTTTACATACAATTACAATTAAAATTAAAACTACAATTACAATTACAATTTTACAATTTTACAAATTTTACAATTTTAATAAAATTGAATCATGATAATACATACAATCACAATTACAATTTTACAATTTCACAATACAATTACAATTTTACAAATATTTTATATACAATTACAATTAAAATTACAATTACAATCACGATACAAAGAATTACAATCACGGTACGTGCAATTACAATAACAATTACACAATTTTACAATTACCAATACATAATATTTAATAAATATCATGATTTGATATTAAAAATAAGCATCACGATCATGATAACCATCGTACAAACATCATATTCTAAAAATACACATTCAAATTCGCTAACATCATCTAATCATCGTGATCATGATCATCTAACAAAACACAAGCATTGTATAACACCATCACAACACAAACATCAAATATGCATCTCATGTCAAATAACTGCTATCACATACACATCTATATGCAAGCACATTAAATGAACATATCTAACATGACCTAAATTCCAAATATCTGGTGGTACTACATCAATACTATAACTAGTACTTGAGGCATACTGATAGCGGGGATACCCGCCAAACCCACATTCCCCGTACTTTTCAAATTTCCCCTAAACCTGTGTGTAAGTGCATCCAAAGCTTCTTCCTGAATCAACTTCACAATCTGGGCAACTCAACCGGTTCTTGGTTCTGACAACTAAATAAAACTCCAAGCCAGGGATTAGCAGTCTCACTACTTAATTTCTTCCTTCTTATTTACTTATCAATTTCATATAAATTGATAAGTGAATACCTTAATCCAATATTATATTATGCCAAATAATAAGGCTTCCACACCATATGTATTAAACGATTGGTCTTTTAACTGCATGCCCAAATCACAATTTATATGGCCCCACTTCGCTTATTCGAACATTATACGTAATATATACATGCCTATATTACGGCATTCTTCAACTATCAGAACCATTACAACGAAGTCCAACGATAATCGTCATACCTTTATTAACTTGAAACCTTAGTCAAAACATCTTTAATATATTCCATCGGGCCTTATAATAAGGTTACAATATGTCGACTAAAATTAATAACCGAATTCGTTTCATATATCTCCGTCGGGCCCACAATACAATTGCGGAATGCATACACCGTACCTTGATTAAACTTCATACCAATCCCGCGAGCAATCACCGTTAGATATCGAGCCTCCAAATCAACGGTATATAGCAATATCGCACCGTGTCTTTGGTCGATAGTTAATTCGCGATGGCACGCTTATGGAAGCGGTTTCTTTGGGTCCCGCCTTGCCACGCGTCAGCACCTCTATGGAATCGCTCCCCCCTCCGCAATTACTGCTTGCCGACGAACGGTGGTGCAATGAAATCCGCTTCCAGCCTTTACTGTTCACTCCAACCTGCGTCACTGTTCCTCTCATTCATGGTTCCCTACTCCAGGTTCCACTTAACTTCGCGTTCCATCTCAACGCTGATTCCTTCGCATTAACACTAACTCTGGACACAGTGTACATGCGCTAGTTATACAACCTCGTATTGGAATTCCGAGTCCATCCACAGGGGGATTCCTTTTATACGTCACGCAGGATTCTATCCCACACACTCCCTTCTCGACACTCCGTCCATGGTCAAAGCTCTTAACACAGGTTTTATCACTCTGGTCTTTATACCCCTCGCTTATTAGACTCGAGCTCAACTACACAGAGATCCATTATCCTTCACCAAGAAAACATACATACATTCACACAATATTTAACTCGACTTTATTCACATTGATTCTCCAATTAGATACGGAGCCTCAATCAAAGCTCTATCACAGGTTCAAATTACATTCAGTCGTATATTCTTGCTTATGAAATCTGAGCCACTCACACAGAAAATCAAATTGACAATTCACATATGGAACTAAATCACAATGCACACGAGATATTGAACAAATTCTATATTTATATAGTGAATCGACTTACAACATATCAGCCAGATCTTCCTATCTTGTTTCTAGATGCGGGTCCGCCTGTGCAGGTATGTGCAGGTTTGTGCAGGTCCTTGCAGTTCCTTGCATGTCCCTCAACTCTGTCACAGGGATTTATTTTTATACAAATTTTGGAATCAATCGGTTCAGATACCCTATGACTCATAACTCTTCAAATTCCTACAGTTACAAATTATACTAACACTCAGACAAACAGAGACAGACTATCCCTTCCTATGCCCACGAAACATTCGGGCAGTTACATTTCTCCCTCTAATTAACTAAATTACTCAATTATGAATATTTACATGGGGAAACAAAACATGAGGCCCTCCTTTACATTTATTTATGTACAAAAATGTCTTGGGTCCAATGCCCCTGCATCACATACTCAGTCGATGGTGTAGTCTCATGCTTAGATGGATGACGTGCCTGCTCAGGAGGTGCATGCTGATCAAATGGTGTCTGCTCAAGAGGTGCATGTTGATGAGTCAATGGTGCAACTTGCTCAGTGGATGGTGCCTGCTTAGATGGACATGTCTGCTCAAGATCAGGTGCCTGCTCATTCGATGGTCATGTCTGCTCAGGACTAGGTGCCTGCTGAGATGGTGCTTTCTTAGAAGATTTATGTTGATCAGCATTCGATGATGGTTGCTCATCTCCGGTGCGAGGTGAAGGAGGAGGAGGTGGAGCACTAGAATGATGATCACTCCCTTCATGATCATGATCATCCGATGATTTTCTCTGTCGTGCATATCCACAGTGCATGTCCCTCCTAGCCGCTAGTAGCCCAGAAGCTCCAACGATATGATGCATAAGGGTCATCATATCACGATTCATGTCTATCCAGAGCTCTGTGAGCCTACGATCGGCCTGGATCTCTCTGATCATAGCAGAGCGGACTCCCTCATCAACCAGGTGTCAACACAATCGGTTGCCCAACTCCATCATGATTCGTATGTTTTCCCTATGCCGCATTCCCGTGGATATCTGCACCCAAGGATCAGGTCTGTCACCCTGATCCGCGGCCTCCGCCATCTCCTTGTCATGATCTATAGGATCATTCGGTGGGGGTGGAATCATGTCCCCAACGAATGTGCCAATATCTACAAAATATATAGTACACAACAATAATTAGACAATTTCATTAAATAGTTTAATAAATCAAGTTAAAGAATGTGTTAGTATAAATTTTATTCTAATTAATTAATTAAGACAATAAAATTAAATTGTATTAATTTAAAGAAAACACTAATATTACCTCTAGCATCTATGGCTCATCCTATGTGAAGAGGATGTTGGTACACCCTCGCCAATTTAAACCCGCATACAGACACGGAACCATCACAAACATGTGATCATCAACACTAGCTAGCAGCTCCAGTGCATCACTAGATATCATGGTTGGATAGTTGGACAGGCCCCTCTTGGCCATCATCTAGCCCCATATCGTCATCTGTACATGTAACATCGGCCTACGAGGCTGCCGGAAAAAAGTAAGCTTCATCTCCATAAACCTATCAAAAAATAAACAAAATAAATCTGAAGAAAAAGGACAAGTAAACCTCCCACGTTCCTAAGAACGACATCTATCTAATGCTATACAAAACTGCCACAAAAAACTGGTAGACCATCTCACAAGTCGTGGCGTCTGGAATAAAGAATCAACATAAAATAAAAGCGGGCAACTAATTCACTACTCGTCACTAGTATAGTTTGCAATGGTCTTCAGTAGTAGTGAGAGGCACCTCACCTCCTCTGCACCAAATGAAGCAATGTGTAACTGACCATTGGACACCTGAAAATCTGTAGGAGAAATTATATCGTCCCTAATGTATCTCTAGGAGTACATCAACTGACTCCCTATTGCATAACCGACGGGGACATCTAGGAACTAGGGAAAATCCTGTCCTCTCCTATATAGTCTAGTAATAAAATAAATGTCCTCCTCAGTGGGCTTGTACCACTGGCCAGGACCTACCTAGAAATCCTGTCGGTGGGCATCCCACCTGTAGATCAACTGTCCCAATAACCCATCATGTCCCTTCAATAATTTAGCCTCCTCATAGAACTTAAGGAGGCCTACCTCCCTTAAGAGCAACTGGGTGGGTGGCGTAATAGGGCGAGGGTACAAAAGCCTCTCTCTATTCGTGCCTCCCACTACTGAATCATGTTATAATGGTCCTCCATATGCTCTTATTATTCCCTTTCCTTTCTTCATAGATGTCGTTGAATGATTCAAATATTCAATACATTTTTTTTATTAAACGACAAATGTGTATATATATATATATATATATATATATATATATATATATATATATATATATATATATATATATATATATATATATATATATCATTTTTATAGAAAAAACAAAACAAAAAAAACATTCAGTGCGCCCAAAAAAATATTCACGCACCGCTACCGATGTGTACTTGTTTATCATGCACCGCACAAACAAAAAATATTTTTTTTTGTGGTGTGTTGACCAAACTATCCACCTCGGGGCATTTAGTTTGGTCAACGCACCGCCCGACAATCGTACATAATTCACGGTGCGGTCTGGTAAACGACCGTACAGCCATACATATGGTCGATGCGGCCGACAATCGAAATGCACCGCACTATTTTAGCGTTAAAGTGGTGCAAGTTTTCTCGGTACCACACCGAAACCCGGTGCGGTTTCCGTTAACACCATTCGTGGTGCGGCCTGTAAATTTATAGGAAGCACTGTGAACGGTTTGAGCTGAACGGCTCGAACACACCGCGCAGAATTTTTTTTTTTAAAATAGTAAATGTTAAGTGAATTTTATAAATTAATTCGCTAAGAGGTTAATTTATTGAAAAAAAAGTAGATTACCTGCACATTTGCGTGTCGAGGAGGCATATTTGTTGAGGAATAATAAAAAACAAATTTTCCCACCATTTTCAAAAATTCGAACTCCACACAGTGAGCAATGGACGGAAGCAAGGCGAGCAATGGGAACACTGATGGCAGGGCACCTCAGAGAAGAAAAACTCACATCGGTGCTTGAGATATCTAGAGCAATGAATAAGTAAAAATGAAGTTTTTTTATGGCCAGTAATTTTTTTTAAATTAACCCTTTTTCGGTGCGCTCAATTATGAGACGCACCAGGCAGTTTTATCAATGGCACAACACACTTCTTTATGGTACGCTAGATCACTGAGACGCACCAAGATGGTTTTTACGGAGAGCATAGTGTCTCGGTGTGCCATTTGATAGTATGCACCGGTGCGTTGGATTACTGAGATGCACAGTGACGGTTTGTACGGAGAGCACAGTGTCTCGATGTGCCATTTGATATTACACACCGATGCACTTTATATAAAATGCACAAGTGGGTGTTATGATTAGAAATGTACTACAAAAAAAAACATTTGCAAAAACCTCCACCCGCCAACCTCCTCTAGTGACCTCTGCTACAAACGGATATCTGGGCTATTTTTAAAAGTGTTTCCTCAAAAACATCCGCTAGAGGGTCTTTTCCTTGTAGTGCAACTTTTTTATTTCCTCTTGAAACGTGTATGCAACTCAGAAATATCTCGTAATGATAACTGAAAAATATCCCCTTTACCCATTAAATTGAGAAGATCTATCCATTCATCTCTAATGTATTTTAATAGGAGAGATTTCAAAGTGCCTTCATCTAAATTTTCTATTTTAGCTCTCTTAAGATTGTAGCTAAACCTTTCAATTAAATCCTCAAGATTTTCATCTTCTTTTTGCATCATTTTGAAAACTTCATCCTTAAAACCATGAACCATATTAGTGTTGCATCCTTAAGAGTTGCTGGAAACAATTTCAACTTTTGAGAGTCGAGCAAATAGTCATAAGAACTACATAAAACTTGGAACTCGAACTTTCTAAGCACACTATTTGTGCTAGAAATCCTTAATTAGTGAATTAAAATGCTAATGCGCATGATTGAATTATTCATTGAAACTAATTATAAGAAATATGATCATATTAATATCTAATTATGATTCCACACAACCAATAGAGATCTCAAACTCATAAATTAATCTTACACTTGCAAAATGAAATTTAACTCATAAAGACTCACACACGTACACTCTGCAAAATATCTAAAATGTGCTTTGAAAGAAACTTGATTTCTAAAAGAATAAACTTAGCTATCAATATTACACAATCAAAATGAATTGAAACTATGTTCGCACTTGCTCAAATTGATAAATCATTGTTACTTTGAAATAAAACTCACAACACTCATGTTCTGAAATGAAACCTACATACTAATTCTCTGATTCTCAAAATTACAATCTTGTTCTCAATTCAAAATCTCAATGCCAACTCAATTCATGTGCTCCTGAATTAATAAAAGAAAATGATTAATAAAATAACCAAATTGTTTGTTATCTATAAACGTAATCATATGATTCACATGAACACTACACATCTAATTTATTTCTCAATTCAGAATCGACATAAAGATATGTTAGGGGATGCTTTCATCTAATTGATCATGAAATTCAGAAATTCAAATAACATAAATGAAAAACCCTTACTGCTTGAGGGGGGCCTCTAGAAGGAGATGGTTGCACAATTCAACTGATCAATCAACCACACATCGAGATAGAAAAACTTATTCTTATATTAAACAGAGTTTAATAGTTCACTATTGCATAACTTAAAATAATAGCAACGATGCATAGCATCTCTGCTACATGGTTTTTATAAATCCGTTTTCATAATGTTCAAAGTTTCTTTAGCTAACAGAATACTAATTTAATCTTAGAATATATTCTTATCATAAATCTCTCACAATTTTCTATTTGACAAAGAAAATTATGAGGTGTTTGTTTTGCTTCTTGCTCTCTTGTTGTAGCTAACCCGTTTACCTTCACCTTTGACTATTCGATTGGAATCTTCTTTCATAAATTCGATTCATGAAGATAGGAGGAAAACATTGAGTAGAATAAGCGTTATCTTGCCATATATATTTTGCTCCATCTGGCACCTTGGATCCTATTCAACAATGGACTCGGCTGCAGAATCAGATTTTGGCTACAGAAACATCAAAATCCGGTAGCTGCTACAAATATTAGGCAAATAATAAATAAAATTAGTAAAATATGAAATATGAGACAATCATATACCTTTCAAGATTTGAATCCATCGATTTAATGCCCATTGATGGTTATGGTGTCAAAATAGGTGAAAAGGGATTTTTAAAAAGAAACAGTTATGAGGCTCAACATTATGCTAGTTTCAACTTTCTTTCCTACTTCCTTAGTGATCTTATAATTTTCTTTCAACAATTCAAATGTAGCATAATGAAGCAACAAAACTTAACTTTAGCTTGTTGACTTTAAATTTTAAAATACACAAGAGGTATTTGTAATAATAATTTATTAATAAAAATGTATATATGATTGATATGATAAGATGATAAAATGCTACAATGAGGCCCTGCTTATATACCTATGCAAGTGACCTTTCATGACTAGGCATGTCTTTTATACATGCCTTTTCAGTTAACTAATGACTACTTAACATAATCCTATTTGATTATTTAGTGATTATATTTATTTGTATTTACTCTATTTTATATAAATTATATTTGTTACATTGTCTCTTCCTTCAAAAGCTTTGTCCTCAAAGCTTAATTTCTGACAATTTCCTTCATCTGGCGTTGGTCATCTTGGGTTATGTAATTCATCACCGATACCTTGGCATATATAATTCTCCAGTAATGTTGTCTTGAAACTAGGTTCTCTATTTCCCCTTTTTTCTTTTCCTTTTTTTTTTAATTTTTATTTTAACAACTGTGGCGGATGGTTGCATAACCAATTTCAATGGTTTTTTTTTTTTTTTAATATATATATTATTGTAATAATTTATATTTAATATAATAGTTTTAATTAATTAAATTAAATTATTTATGATATAACTGTGTTATGTGTTATGTGTACTAAGCCACTACATATATATACGACCAACCCATTATATATATTATATTATAATATATATATATATATATACTAACCGATGCATCGCTATTGATAACTAGTGTATAAAATCGAAATACCTCTTGACTGTTGACTGAGGTATGTTGTTGACGGAGTGTCAATATGATACAATGTCGGGACACAAATACGCTGATGCCAGGAGCCAGCTTGAGCAACTGTGAATTCGTGGAAAAGCTCAACAACAAAGGCTGATGACTCCACGGTCACTCCGCTGACACCTGTGAATTAATATAACCGTCAGAGTTATGAATTAATATACTCATCGAGAAACGACGTGTATGTACGCACGGACACATGGTGGTTTCATAGCAACAGGGTTCAGCAACTGGTTTTTTTTTAAATGGTATTGAAACCCTATGACAACAACAGTGGCAATGATACGGTTCACTTATGGATCACCCTTATTTTTCTGAGATACCGTTAAATGAGGCCACTCATTCTTTGAAGATATCTTTTCATTTCCAATGCAACCAAAATGAGCTTCCAGCGCAGCAAGCTTATCTGGAAACAGGATTGCAGTAAATTCAGCAGGGACCTGTTGTCCACAGAAAACACCAAAACTAGCAACTGCAGTGACACCATGAGACCTCTTGTGAGAAAGTGTCACATGGGCACTATTAAGAGTGCTCTTAACATTATTTTCCTCAAGAAACATCTTAGCACATGAATCAAGATCAGATATCTTGTCAAACAATGCTTTGGTTTCATCCGGGACCAAAGAAACTGCAGCAAAAACAATTGTCCCAAGCTTACGTTTCTCTGGTACAGCCACTTCATAGTCTCCCTTTGTAATAGCTCTCAGATCGTCCAACACATGCGTCATAACATGTTCAAATGAGACCTGAATCGCAGTGAGATAATCTGCATTTGCAAATAAGATTTCTCTGAGTCGTTGTTCCCACCTGGACCACTCTTTTGCATAGGAACCCTTAGCGCAGTCCATCTTTCCATGCCTGTTAGTGTGAATCTTGTATAAAATCAGTCCTTCATCCAAGATACCTTTAATTAAATCAGGCAAAGGATCCCTGTCAGGTTTCAACAAAGGCATGTTAACAAGCAGGCCAAAACGTTCCTACAGTTCTATCTCAAATTCACTCCTACTCTTCCCCTCATAGAGATTGTAAAACATGAGTAGAACATAGCCAACATTCTTCAAGTTTTTATCCAGATTACCCCTGTGGTTAACTCGCTGAAGAACATGAAACATGAAGACTACCAAAGCATCAAGAGAAAAAGGATTCGTACTCGTGCCTTCAGCATTGGGAACCACTGGCACTGCTACTGCCCGAGTGCTCTTGCTCATATCTTCAATCTGCTTCCATACTTCTTCATTTGGTGCATTTTTGTCAGCAAGGGTTATTTTAGATGGCATCTTCTTCCTCTCAAACATGTCATCTTCATAATTATCTTCTTTTTCTTTTTCCAAATTTTTATGAAATTTTTCATCTTCTTGAACAATTTTATCAATTTTACTTTCATCCATGTCAAGATTAGCTTCATCTGAATCATAATCTTCAATATTATAATCATCTTCCTTATTACGGATTTATTCATATCTATTTAAACATGATGTAACTTCAGCACATGATTTTTTTTATTTGTTGAAGCTTTTCTTGAACTTTTTTAGTCTTCCTACTTCCTTTAGGATCTTCACATAATGGCACATTGTATGGTAAACAATGTTCATAGGCTCGTAAACTACGTTCATAGGCTTGTAAGACGATGTTGTGCGACATGGCTTTGATACCATTGTTGACTTTAAATTGTAAAATACACAAGAGGTATTTGTAATAATAATTTATTAATAAAAATGTATACATGATTGATATGATAAGATGATAAAATGTTACAATGAGGCCCTGCTTATATACCTATGCAGGTGACCTTTCATGACTAGGCATGTCTTTTAGACATGCCTTTTCAGTTAACTAATGACTACTTAACATAATCCTATTTGATTATTTAATGATTACATTTATTTGTATTTACTCTATTTTATATAAATTATATTTGTTACACATAACATAAAGGTCGAGAGTTACCATCAGCAAATTCATTGTTTTCTTTATGTTCAATGTCAAAACTATAAGATTGCTAACCTGATTTGGTTCTTTCATCATATTCTTCATTGATATCATAAGTGACACAAGCAGGCTGACTGATTTCCTTAAATTTCTGAAATTTAACATCCCCATGTTGAGAACTTGTCGATGGTTTCTCTTTAGGACAGCCTTCAAATTAATAAATAAAACCACCAGTTTATAGCTCATGGTGACATAAATCAACAACCTCTCCTTCTTCTGCCAAATCTGCTTGGAGAGGAGGTCTTCTTTGCTGCCCTCTAACAACAATTTTGTTTTGCATAGTCAGTGTTTCCATCAACCTTTCCATGGTTTTCATAAATGCATCCAACTTATGGTACGAAAATAGAGAAATCTCCTTTCCCTTCTTTCATCTTCGGTTTTTCCCCTTTTAATCAAGTGATTCACTTCCACGTCAACAACAATTTTCTTCATATCCTCCAAAGTAGTGATATTCCTCTCTCTAAGATTATAGGAAAGCTCAACATCAAAACCATCTATATAATGAAGCATAGCCAATCCTGGGGGAGGCTTTATGTCAGTAGGTATGGGATCATAAACACTATTGAATCTAGTTGAGAAATCTTGGAATGTCTCACCAGACTGCCTCTTTAGATTCTGATACTCAGCCACAATATGAAAATGGTTCTTTTTAACCTCCCAACTATCAAGGAAAATGTGTTCAAACTGTTGGAAATAAGGAATGCTTCCATATATCAAACTTCTATACCACTTCCTAACTTCTCCTAAAAGGCTTTGATCAAATAGGCTCAATTTCACATATTCATGATCTACCTCCTCAAGGTCAATGAAGTCAATGATTTTTTCTACATGATTCCTTGATGTGATATTACCTGTACCATCAAATTGAGGTAGCCCCTGACCATATTTTTGTAGTAACTCACGCAAAGGGACTGACAGATTTAATGGGGCATACCAGGCAGCAACCATGACTAAGATTTGAGATGAAGTTGTACCAGCTGGACTATGCTTATCATTTGGATCTTGTTTAGGACAACCAATACAAAAAGGATATGCATTTTTAGCTTCAAGGGAATGATGTACAATTCTAAAAGGGAACTCATGTGCATATTTGTAGTCTACATTCAAATTCAACATATAAAAGAAAATAATTTTGGCATTTTCAGGAAAAGACAAGAGGCAATTGATAAAACATAATACTATATACTAAAGAAAATTCAAGTATAAGTACTGTTGTACTGTACAACAACCCTCCCCATTTCTAATTTTTTAGAATAAAATTCATTTAGAAATAGGTCCCTTTTTATCTTTATTTCTATATAGAAATAAAAGATTTAGAATCAATCCGATCATTTTTGAATTAGAAATAAGAAGTTCATTGATAAAAGGACATATTGCATATCTTTATTAACAAGTTTGTATAAACAAATACAACATTGAAAAACTTTCCGATCCGATGAGATATAAAGCTTTTATCATATCAAAATATTACATAAAGTTTTTATATTTAACAATATTTAATGTGTACATTAATCGTAATCGGAAATCAGAGAGATCTTTGAGTTTTCATATTTGTTTTACATACTTCCGATGCAATGTTATTCATCGCAATCGCATTTCGGAGAAAGATCTTTCATGGACTTGTTATAATAAAACTCCGATGCGATGACTCATTATCGCAATCGCGAATCGCAAAAGTGTTAAGTGATAATATCTACTTTGAAATACCCCGATGCGACGCAGTTCATCGCAATCACATTTCGCAAAAATTTAAACAAACTCTTTGTGGTCAATTGCAAAACGCCGATGCGATGCGCTTCATCGCAATCACATTATGGAGAAACAATTGTTATATTTTTTTGATTGAAATACTCTGACACGGCGGACCCCACCTCATCGCAATCGGAAATTGGAGAAACTCATTAACAATTCACTCAATTTAAAAATCCCCGATGCGATCATCGCAATCAGAAATCAGCATAAATCAGATTATGTTATTTTGTGTACCTTTGAAGATTCCCGATGCGATTATTACTTAATGCCCATATACTATTTATTCATCGCATCACAAGAATTCAAAAGGTAATTTTTTAACACTTATTTCAAAAATGCCAACTCCTGATTGTACGTATGATATTGAATAAGAAATCAAACGAATAACGGAAAATGATTTTGTTTTAAATACGTGAGTGTGACTCTTTAGAGAGCATTTATGTTATAAACACGGAGATAATAAATAAAAATCAATGAATAGATTGTTATACAGTTGTTCTCCTCATTTGAGTTTTTACCACGATTGAACTATTTTTTCCCTTCGTAGAACCAAATAAAACTCAATCCTTTCATTGAAAATAGAATAAATCCCTCCTCTGGATGTATTTTATAGTCCTAAGCATAGGGCTGTTGTGAGAAAACAAAGGAAAAGGAGGAGAACTGACCAGGATGCACTTTCAACATCAAAGGTGGAGTTTATGAATATTGTTTATAAAAATGCTGAGGTGAATCCATCTGAGGATCTCACTAAATTACCTCAATACGCAGGTGCCTATAGTACTGCGACTATAGACAAAGCTTCTAACGTCTCTCAATTGATAAAACAAAAAGACTTACATATAGCTATGCTGGAAGAATAGACCACAAAGAATAAACAAAATATTTTTCAGCTGGAAATACAATTGCAAGATCAAGAGCTCAAATCCAAACAGCTAGAAGAGTAGCTTGTTGTTGAAAAGAAAAATATTGATCAACAGACCTTAGAAAAGAAACAGCAGCTAAACTACGAGGTATAAAAATTACAAGATCTTCTGCAAAATGAGAAGACTTCAAATATTGAGCAAGAGAAGATGTTTCAATCCAGATTGGATAAGTTTAAGAACTATCCTAATTTGGATCAGTTCAAAAATGAAGCCCTGGAGACAAGCAATTTATTGTCTCAGCAATTAAATGAATTTTGTCTAAAGGTTGAAGAAGCAGAATCCTTGCGTGAAATTACATCTTCCTTAATAGATGAAGGAGTCAGTCTTAAACTTGAATTTGATGAAGCTGATGAAAAAAATTTCGAATTTCTTTTATGGCAAGACTCAGAGTTGGGAAGAAAAGCAAACCTTCCCAGGATTGTGGAGAGACATAAGGAAATTATTTTTGCAGAATGGGAACAACGTTTAATCAAAGCGGAAGGAGCTACATCCAGAGCTAAAAGTATGACGAACAATGTAACACAACTGGTGAATAATAGCTTGTATGCAATCAATTTGATTTCAGATTGTACCCCAGGCAAGTTACCTAGGTGTTAGCCATCAGTATTTTTTACATGTTAGTGATGACTATATCTATAGCTGAGTTTTCTAGAAGCTGCTTTCCTTATGTCAATTTGTTATCTAGAAAACCCTCATGAAACTTTTTTCGCCCTCTTACTTTTCAGTCTGCCCATGTCAAAGTTAAAACCCATTATCACTATTTTTTCTAGCTTCAGCCCTACTGGTCTGCCCATCAGCTCTAAAAAGCAAATCCAAGTCTGTTGCAAAAGCCTCCCCTAAGTTAGGAAGTGGCGCTTTAAGTCATTTCACCCTTGGCAATCATCAAAAAGCCAAAAAACCTCCATCTGCTACAGACCAATCATGACTGACCTCTCACTCTGCAAATGAAATTCACAACAGCTCTAAGTTGCGCCACTTACACACCCCTAGGTCTCAGCACTGCATAAACCACAGTCTCAATCTGATTATTAGGTGTTTCACAGTGTTTTAGGGATTCTGCATAGTCAGGGAATATAACTTCATCTCAGGAGAAAATTCTTGAATCTACATTCAGAAGAACAGCTGCTTCTCAATGTAAAAATGAGCCTGAGATATATCTGCAAAACAGAGAGTCACTCATCAAGATCTTGCAGCTTCTTTCCAGCATGAAAATCACAGTAAGAGAAAGACACCACTGTCACAGCAAACTGGTAAATTGTCATGGCCCAGAACCTCCTTCATTTACAAGCAGAGGGTTAGAGCGCCTCCTTCATCTACAAGCAGAGGGCGTTGGCCAGTATTGATTTTAAGGATTGCAAAAGTCCAGGTTTTCTTTTTACTGAACAGTGAAACAGAGACTCTAGGTTTTCTGAGTGTAAGTGATAATCACAGCAGGGATAGAATCTGAAGTATGCAAGTTCAAAGGAAAACAGAGTTTGGTCTTGTAAAGTAGGTCATGAGAAGTTTCAAATCATGTGAATTGTTAAAACTTTAGAGAGGTATATCATTAGTAAAAACAATTCCAATCATAAGCAGCCTGCTTTTCCACAAGACCAAATTAAAGATATGCTGACAAAACAAGTCTTTACACAGGTAAAAGATGGTGTTTATGTTTCAAAAAGTATTGTTTTTCCTACCCATAGGAAAATGTCTGTCAAATTATACCTCATAGTGGACAGGAGACAATTCGAAAATGCAGGCCATTGATACAAAAAGGGGCAGTTTCCTTAGGAGAAGGGGTCAAACAACACCTTACTGTCACATGCCAAGAAGACTAAAGGAGCGCCTTTCAAGTAAACAGAGAAATATGGTATGACTGGATGCAACTAAAATATGGCACTTACAATCAAAGGAGGAGCTTATAAATCACCTGGAAGCAGAAATTATCAAACAAGTTGGAAGAAGACAGACCATCTCCTGTTAAATAACAAAACAGCTTTCAAATGCTCTTTGACAGATCTTGAGTGGTTTTTCCTTGTTAAAAACATCACCAAAGAGGTCAAGCAATGGACAGATTTAAACCTTGGAATGAGTCTGTTACAAGAAGATCAATGCACTGGTCAAAGGAAATGATAACTATGTTTCCAAGAGACCTGTTCTTCCTGGTTCATAAAAGTTCCCCTTTCAGAATATACACCACAAATGATGGGAGGCATTTCAGGTTTTGTTCCCAAAAGACATACAAGTTTATGAATATGCAAAGAGGTTATTTTCATGGACTGTCTTTGTTTAGATGATTTGAAACAAACACAGTTTTTCTTTATTCCAAAGAACAGATATATCATAGATGATACACCTACAGGCCGGGAAGTATTTTGAAAAAGAGGCGCCTTTCTCAAATCAAAAAACCATAACCAAATCCAAATTATGTCAGCAATGTGGGCACCTGAAAAAGAGAAAAGGTTGAAGAAGCTGTTAAAGACCGAGACTGTCAAAACAGGTTGACAAGACAAACCCTGTCCTTTCAGAAACAAGTCAGTCTTCAGGTATTTTCTTGACAGTGTTAAAGTGGGTTATATAATAAATATCACCAGCACCATTAAACACAGTGGCAGAGATGATGAAGGTTATTGAGTTATTTTTCAAAGTTTGAAGTTTGGTGTTAAAGTTGTCACCCAAGGAACAAAACTGGCAAGAAATCACCCTTCGAACACCTGTGCATAAGTAAAATAGAGTTCTGGCTTTTAAGCTATTTTTGTTTGGTCCATGATTAACACGGTTTAAAAGCATAGAAAATCTCCAACGCATGCATAATTTGTGAATCCAAGTTGCAAATACGCCGAGGGTATTGTTGGAAAAAGTCAAAAGGGCTGTGAACACCTTGCAAAAGCCAACCAAACAATTTCATTTTGCATTTAAAAACAGAAGTGACCGTTGCAGAATTTAAAACGACATAGGAGCAAAGTCGAGGGTGGATTTGCATTTTCAAAATCACAAGTGAGTTTCCTCCAATGTTCTCAGCACCACAACAAAGAAGGCCGGAACGAATTTTAGCATTTTACACATAGTTTTAAGTTTGAAAGACCGCGCGACGTGCCTGGAAAACCGCGCGACGCGCCTGGGAGCGATTTTGTACAGAAGGTCAGTGTATGCGCGACGCGCCTATACAATCGCGCGACGCGCCTGTACACGGCGCTCGCCCGACCCGACAGAGCCACCCGACACCGATTGTTTGTGCGCCATTCTTTCCCTGCAGAGTGTCGCGCAGGCTTGAAGGACCTCCGGTGCTACTCCAGCTCTCCTCCAAGGATTTTCCATCGAATTCAAGAGGTATTTTGAAATTGCATTCGAAATTTTCGAAATTTCCAAAGTGATAAAGGTCAGTTTTTGCATAGGCATGTCTATTGAAGCAGCATGTTATGGTTGAGGTTCATTGAAAAAGAAGCCTTGATGGTTTGGAAATTCCCACTGACCTCTGCCAGCACTTCGAATGCCTTTCAAAAAACCTGCCACTTTATCCTATGAACAGAAAACTCTGACCGTGTTTGTAGGCTCTTCATAAACATTTGAGAAACTGGTTTTCACAAAGTATAGAGGAATTTTCCCAAGGAAGACTAGTATTCTAGATTAAAAGAAGTTTTATACTGTTGAAGGCTACAGGGCATAGGTTACCCTACTCAACCACCAAAAAGACAGTTGTTCACTGTATCACTGTGACTGTTTTTCTGCTCTTCAAAAGCTCTTTGTCAAGTGGATTTTTAGAGGTCATAAAGGCATTCTTCCAAGGCTGACTGGTATTCTATATTGAAAGAGGCCTTGATTATTTTGAAAAGAAGAAACTCTTACAGCCTTTGCCCAAGCTTTTGGAGCTTTTAAACCCTGTTACCTCTGCTTTAAATGTGAATTTGACTGTATGCTCACACCGGGGTTAACTTTATGAGCATGTTTTTGTTTAATGAAGTGACATACATAGAGAACAGTGAAGTTTTGTAGGAGAAAAGTTTCTTGATCAGGCAGAAATTTATAGGTTGAAACTACAGGGGAAGGTTGCTCACACTTCTCACAAAAGGACAGTATTCACCGTGTTTGATTGGTTGAGCTAAGGCGCAAGCAAGGATAGAAGAACTCATTGGTGAGTTTGATGAGGAAGAGGAGGAAGACCAGCCTAGGCGGAAGAGGCCTAGGACCATAGGGCTTAAAAGAGCTTTGGAAAAGCAGAAAGCAGAAGAACAAGCCCAGCTCCAAGCTTTTCCTCTCACTGCACTCCTTGAGCAGGAAATTGAAGAAAACAAAGAGGCATGGCTTGAAAGAGCCAACAAACACTTGGAGATGAAACTTGAAAGGGCGAACAGAGATCTAGAGTTGCAAAGAAAGAGGACACAGCACTTTCGAAAGTTGAATCAGTTTGCCCGGCGCAAACTAAAGGCAGCCCAAGAGAAATTGAAGAAGGCAAAGGGGAAGCGCCCAGCACGGAAAGAGGGGAAAAGCATATCAGCCCTTGATATTTTGGCCTCAGCTTCGGAGCATATTGCTAGGGACCCCTGAGGGTCATGCATGCCAATTTTGAGCCCTTTTCGACAACTTTTTGTCTTTTGACATTTTTTGGGTTTTTGGTCGAAAACTCATAATTTCGCCATTTCAGTTTGAGAATTTTCCAAGGGATTAGGATGATACCAATTGATGCCATATTTTCATGATCAGGTCCTCAGCGATTTTCAGAGCATTTGGAGATCATTCGCCCCCTCAAATTGGCGAAAAATGCTCACTTTTTGCACATTCTGCCCGCCATATCAGCACTCTGCTATTTCCTGGTTTTTTACACACATGTACAGATTTGGAGGACTTCTAGGCATCATATTGAGATGATTTCAGTTGCACCGGAAAGTAGACACAGATAGCTTTCCAACGAGCTATCATGAGCCTCGTTTCGACATCGGGAAGGCTACCAATTGCCTCCAGCAAGTCAGGGGACCTTTTTCAGATATAAATATGAAGTATTTTTGTAATTTTTGAACCTCAAAAATCTGCTTTTCCCAAATGTGCGTTTAGCTATTTTTACACTTGGGAAATGATGTAAAGTCAATATAATTTCCGTTTTTAGCATTTTTTTAGATATTTTATGGGATATTTTGTGCCTTGGGCTTTGCAAAGCCTCAAGGACGAGTTTAGATATTTTGATTAGGCCAATGGGATAGCTAGTTGCACCATGAGGTTTTCCTCACTTGAGCCTATTTATTCCACAAGGCTTCATTGTAAAACAAGGCTGAACTTGAGAGAAGAATCAATATATTGGTCATATGAGCTTCGAAGAACATACTTGTGTTATGATTTTGGATTGCCTCTTGGATGCTTTTGATGAATGATGAAGGGTTGTTGATGGATTCCATGACATGGTAGAATGGTATAGTGTTTCTTGCTTTTTTGTTGTCTTCTAGTTTTCATTCATGATACATACTTCTTGCTGCTATAGATCAGTAGAGATTAGTTTTGAGATATGCCCATGGAGGCACCTCAAAATTCCTGAATCTTCATAGCTTTATGTTTTCTTCTCCCTTAGTTATACTAAAGAATTCTTAACTGCTCTTTAGTAACTTAAGGTATTGTTGCTAGTTTATCATCTTGTTGAACCAAGGAGGCCTAGTCCCGATCTAGCCCTTTGCCTAAAACTATGAAAGCTTGTTTTTCAAAGTGCCCAATGACTTAGAGACTATGTTTAGGTGTTCCGGCATAGTAT
The DNA here is from genome assembly GCA_034641835.2 of Pinus albicaulis. Classification (NCBI taxonomy): domain Eukaryota; kingdom Viridiplantae; phylum Streptophyta; class Pinopsida; order Pinales; family Pinaceae; genus Pinus; species Pinus albicaulis. The sequence continues at coordinate 297,012,390 of CM076584.1, read as the reverse complement.
TTTGAGTTGTTAGTCCATCTTATGTGTTCTCCCCAAAGTCTGATAGCCATTTCCCGAAGTTAGAAGGTCTTATACTTCTATGCATGGCTGGAATGTTTGATTTCTATGTATTAATTAGCTCATAGTTACATTTAGCATGATTAATGGCTTGCTATAACATGTTTATGTCTGCTATCAACTAGTTATACTTGAAATCCCTTGTCTTTCACAAACTTGATGTCCATTTACTCCATTTTGCCCAAAGATCTCTTCTACCGTGAATCAAATCGGCCCTACAGCAGCCTTGCATCATCATCTGATAGCTTCCTTGACCTTTTTGACCCCATAGCCCAGTTTATCTACATCTTGTTATCCAGTTTATATCTTTGATCAGTTTTATCCCTCACAAACTTAAAAAACCAAAAATCAAAAAACTCACTTCATAACTAGCCTAATATCATAACACCATAAGCAAACACACCGATATCTTTTACATATAATAGAGAGAGCCCTCTCTGAGTCCAGGAAGGCTAGGTCCTCGGGCTCCAAAGCTTAGTTTGATGTTACATCGTCATTTGGCTCACCAATCGGCCAAATCACGGGACCCTAACATAATGGCGATCACGGTGGGACTTTGAGTCAAAACATCCTAGGTATCCCTTAGGAACTCTCAAAATATTAGTCAAACTTAGAAGAGTAGAATCTGGTTGTCTCACCATCCTAGCAAAAAGATGACTCAGCTGTAGGACACTCTTCCAAACCTCAGGACTACATAAAACTCAGAAAAACCCAAAAAAACTCCCTTAGATTGGTTTTTGTCAGTATTAGTGGTGGACCATACACATATACCTCAAAACAACTAAAAATCCACCTGGCGTCTCCACTAGCCTCCAGTAGGCCTTACTACTTTGCTAAATTTTAGAATACCATCTGTTTTAGCCACCTCATCGCCAAACCTAACATAATGGCGATCACGGTGGGACACTGAGTGATTAAAAAACTTAGTTTCCCTCATCTTTAAAGACTTTTTGAGATTACTAGCTGATTGACTTATCCCACCACTTTCTAACATAAATGGCGATCACGGTGGGACTTACTGAGTACATGACAGTCTAGCGAACTCTTATAGACTCTTTAGTCCTTCAATCCTAAACTCAGACCATCAGCCTTTAGAATCATTTAGTGTAAACTCTCTGTTTCACCATCTTAGCAAAGTGATGAATCAGGTTTATAACACTCTTACATCCTAGGCTGCACATAAAACTCAGAAAAAACCACAAAAACTCTGTTAGATTGGTTTTTGATAGTATTGGTGGTGGACCATACAAATATACCTCAAAACAACTAAAAATCCACCTGGCGACTCCACTAGCCTCCAGTAGGCCTTACTACTTTGCTAAATTTTAGAATACCATCCGATTTAGCCACCTCATCGCCAACTCTAACATAATGGCGATCACGGTGGGACACTGAGTGTTAAAAACTTAGTTCCCCTCATCTTTAGAGACCTTTAATAATACTATCTGATTGACTTATCCCACTGCTCACTAACATAGTGACACTCACAGTAGGACCTTCCGAGTTAGTGATAGTCTAAGTACACCTTAGTAACTCCTGAAGTCTCAATCAAGCTTAGTAAACTTAGATATTGTCTGAAGAGTAGAAATTAGCTCCTTCACCATCTTAGAAAAATGATGAGTCAGTTATAGAAAACTCTTCCAAACCTTGTATGCACATAAAACTCAGAAAAAACCACAAAAAATCCCTTAGATTGGTTTTTGATAGTATTGGTGGTGGACCATACAAATATACCTCAAAACAACTGACATTCCACCTGGCGACTCCACTAACCTCTAGTAGGCCTTACTATTTTACCGAACTTTAGGCTACTATCCGATAGACCTATCCCATCGCTCACTAACATAGCGGGAGATGGTGGGACACTGAGTACATGATAGTCTAGCAAACTCTTATAGACTCTTTGGTCCTTTAGATACCTTAAACAAGCAAGCAGTCCATAGATCCATTTGAAGTAAACTCTTTTTGTTCTCATCACCCTAGCAAAGTGTTGAAACAAGTCTAGGATACTTTAAACCATAGGCTGCACATAAAACTCAGAAAATCCAAAAACATTCCCAGATTAGTTACTGGCGGTGGACCATAGCTATCTTCACAAAAACAACCCAGTTCCACCTGGCGACTCCACTAGTTCATCCCGTTTATTTTGACCATCCTTCACCTTAGTAGAACTTTAGAAAGATCACTCATCCAGAACCTTCATCAATACCATCCTCTCTAAATCCAAAATCTGGCTTCACGAAGAATTAACACCAGATCCCATCCAGACCCAAACCCTCCTATCATAGTAGATGACCCAGAGAAGATTCTCTGGCAAGTTTCCGAAACTGACCATCTAGCTACTGGTAGATCCATCCGTAGAACAAGATCAGTACCTAAACATCTCCCTATCCTACCAGATTCACCTTTTGAATTAGAGTCATCAAAGGCTCTTTTCAGAAGTAGGTCTCATAGTAAGATAAAATTTGACGATCTTGAACCCCTAAACTCGCCACAGAGTCCTAGTAGAGAAACTTCACCCACCACTCCTCCTGACTCCCAGCTTCTCTATCAATTTGGCTCCTATCATCCCACATCTGCTCAAAACCAGATCACTAGTCCAAGTTCATTCGCCACACCTGGTCAAACCACCACTGTTCAAACCACCTCATCTCAGCCTACTAGTCCTCATCTTGTACATCATCCATTAGCTCCCGTCATGGCAGCCTGGTACGCACCTTTGGTGTTGCCACCGCCTTTGGCTCCTCTCCCAAATAAATATCAAGACAAAATCCCACACTTTACTGGAGAAGATACCACTACACCTCAACAGCATATAAGTAGGATGACTGATGCTTATGAATACTTGGAGGTACAAGACGAGACCGTCAGAATGAGAATATTCGCCCAAAGTCTTGGTGGTGAACCCAAAACATGGTTCAAAAGCTTAACTCCAAACAGTATCCACAATATCCCAGAACTACATCAAGTCTTCAGAAATAGGTGGGAAATCTAAAGAAACCCCATTCAAATCCTGTCAGAATATAACAACCTAAAACGGGAAAATGGGGAAAGTGTCCAAGCTTACTGCACTAGGTTCAACAGTGTATATAACTCCCTACCACCTCATTTCAAACCCCCACTTGGTTTAGCCTTGGCAAAATTCCCCGAGGGGTTTGATCCAGACATGACATATCATCTGAGAGACAAGGATCCCCCTACCTTAGAGGAAATGCAACAAATAGCCATAAAAGCAGATGCCAACTTAGCAGAAAAACGAGCTAGGACTAGATCGGAGAGAAAAGTCACATATAAAGACGAGGTCTCCACTTCATCACCTTCCCTAGATCCTAGAATAGATGACTTGGTCAAAACCATGGCCAAAATGTGGGAAAAGATAAATGAAAAGGCTCCTGTTAGGGACAACCAGCCAAACCCTCCAAACAGAAACCGAAACCAAAACTTTAGGAGGGAGCAGCCCCAAAACAGACCAAGGGAAAATGACCAACAGATTAGGCCACCATTCAATGAAAACTATGTGGAAGAGGATGATAGGGATACAGAACCTCTTGATGAACATCATTTAAACCTTATAGGATCTGATAATGAGAGTGAGGTGTACCTCACAGAAGAAGAACAAGCGTTCTTTTCTCCTAATCAGGATGAGACCAACTATGAATATCTTGACGACCCTACCATAGATTTTCAGAATGCCATTATAGAAGCTCACAGGAAATATGACCTTAGAAGCAAAAGAAACCAAGATAATTCCAGGAAAAGTAACTCAGACACTGCTAAAGTCCCTAATACCATCCTCAAGAAAGCATCAAGCAGTGACAAAATCAAGGTTGAGAAGACTGACCAAAGCAAAGCTAAAGTTACCCAAACTAGTCCACTCTCAGATACTCCTGGTACTTCTACAAAGGTCACCGAAACAACTATGGCAAACAAAATCCCGAAACAAAGCCAACAAACTTAGAACATAGAGAAGATCGTGGCTGAAAAAACTGAAACAAACATATCTAAACTTCAGCTGCCTTTTAATTTTGAAGGCGAAATCGCCAAGATCAAGATCACCATGCCTCTTACTGAACTCATTGCCCAAAACTCTTACAAATCTCAAGTACTGAAAGTCCTTAATCTAGGAAATGATGCAAACACTGTTAATCTGGCTGATGACACTCCTGAAGTGTTGTTTGGTCCGAGGATAGAGGGAAAATTCCAAGAAGGAACTACTCTTCCATTTTACATTAGCCTAAACATCCACGACCAAATCCTCCACAATGCCATGCTAGACTCCGGCGCCTCGCATAATCTTATGCCGAAGGTAGTAATGGAAAGACTAGGCCTGGAAATCACAAGACCATACAAAGACTTATATTCCTTTGATTCAAGTAGAGTCAAATGTCTGGGTTTGATCAAAGACCTTTGTTTTAGTCTGGCCCAAATACCTGCAAAACATCTCATCATGGATATAGTGGTGGCAGACATTCCTCCCAAGTACGGGATGCTTCTATCCAGATCTTGGGGAGCCAAACTCCAAGGGAATATCCAAATGGACATGTCATATGCCACCATTCCTGTGTTTGGCCAGACCAGAATACTCTACCGAGAATCACACATGAAATATATGATTAGCAGTCAAGATAGGCCAGACAACATTCCAATGTGTTCCTTGCGTTCCGACCTGAACTCTTTCATTATGCATATTGATGAAAACATGGAGGAAGAGTCAGAGGAAACTGATATAGACTTAGATCCACCACATCAGCTGTCCCTGGTGCCTTATGATGAACTAGACACTCAAAACTACCATGATCATGAACAGCTGTGTCTTGAGGAAAGTAAGTTTTCCCTTTCCAAAGTAGGATTAGAGCAAGAAGCGCAAACCCTTATGTACTATCAAGCAAATTGCTCTAGCTTTAGTCAAACACCAACAGTAACTTGTGGAAATTTCTTCTAGGTAAAGGCTTTAGAAGACCTACACATCATAAACCTGTTTGGAACCCGAGAGCAAGGGAGTTTGATGTTTCTACCATACCTCAAAGATTTACCATCATGTGACCCTCCTACTGCAAATAAAGCTTTAACTATATCCTCAGCAGCTCAAAATCTTGAGAAAATGCCAGATAAACTTCTTATGAGTAAAAATGATAGTTGCAATCCCAGCATACCTGAACTACTGAAATTGGCTCATATTCTGTCTTTTCATGAAGAACTTAGAAATGCTAAAATCAGAAATCTCATGCAGAATACCAATTTCTACAGAAAAAGCAAGGGAACCTACTGTGTCACTACCATCCCCTCGAAGAACAGCTTTGACAAGAGAAAACACAACAATCTGAAACAAAATGAAATAATCAGGGATAAAACAGATGGTCATAGAGTCTGCTTTGATTTTAGAAATAATACTGCATATCCCTATAACAGAAATTATGTTTTTTCTACCCAAGACCATGATTTACCAATTAAAAGTGCTTTTAATCATGTATTTTCGCAAGATGATGTTTCAGGTCATGGTCATAAGATTCCCTTGCAAAGTAGACAGCTTAAAGATTTTTTCAAGTTTGCGGGAGGTAGATCTGATTTCAAGTTCAAAATTGCAAAACCACCTAATATCAGAAACCTGTTCATGAAGGCCATGTTCCCAGTTTTAAATTTCTGCATTTTTGCATACCTTGATGATGTCATTATCTATTTCAAGAATGACCAAGAGTACATGCATTACCTAAGGAAAGCATACAGTAGGGAAAGGAGTGGAAACCAGATATTCAAAGAGGTACAGAGGGAAGATACCGGGCTGTTCAGAGATTCTTGCATGAATCCCTATGTCATGTTAGAGAGAGAGAATTTTCCAAATTTTTCCTTTCAAGAATTAAGTGGGCCAAGGGTGAGAGGAGATCCTTACGAGGATAAGATGCTTAAATTCCGTCATTTCCAAGATTTTTGAGTTTGGGACACTTTCATTCATTGTACATACCATTGTTTGAAATATTGAAAAGATAGAAAATTCAAAAACAATAAAAGATAGGAAAGTCAAAAACAGTAAAAACAGAAAAGAGGGCAAGTGAAGATAGGACAAAGGCCCCATGTTCCAAAAAATAGTCTTTCAGAAAGCGAGCAAGTCTAAATGCCGCTACTAGTGCTTTAATGTCTTGTTCAGCTATCTAGCCTAATCATAGTTGAGCATGTTTAAATTTATTTGCTGATAAGTTAGTGAGTGCAAAGATAGTCAACATTGTGTAAGATTGACTTATCACAGAGCTTAGATTAGGGAGAGATTCTGGTTCCACATGCCTAAAACAGAACCAAAGAGAGAAGCAAGGGATGAAAAATATATTGTACATCTTAGCCCCGCTTGTCTAGTTTCCCTTTGTTGCAAAATAACATTTGTGTGCAGCTTGTCTTTTATGCCGCAAATGCATGACAAATCAGACTGCCTAATCCTGATTTGATCATTTTAAATTTCATGTTTTAGATTAGAGAACAAAATCCTGTCAAACTGCTTAATCTTGACAGTCGATCTAGCTTTAGGTAGAGTAATGAAGGAGTTCATCAGTTTAATCTGAACTCCCGGCAGATATAAGAGTAGAAATAGATAGGTTCATTTTGCAAAAATAAAAAATATGCATTGTCAAAAGGCTGCTAGTTCAAATGCGCCAAAGAGAAGAAAAAATGTTAGGAAAGATAGTGGGGTAGGTAGAAGTATCATTGATGTTAACCATGTTGTCACTTTTCAGAAATAACATCAAAGAAGGGTGAAATTTTGCGCCAATGGATAAAGCACTGGTCTTCATAAGCCAAAGATCTGAATTCTGGACACCTCCTGACGAGGAGCTGCCCTCCCCAAATGGAGCCACTGTTAGCCATCAGTATTTTTTACATGTTAGTGATGACTATATCTATAGTTGAGTTTTCTAGAGGCTGATTTCCTTATGTCAATTTTTTATCTAGAAAACCCTCATGAAACTTTTTTCGCCCTCTTACTTTTCAGTCTGCCCATGTCAAAGTTAAAACCCATTATCACTATTTTTTCTAGCTTCAGCCCTACTGGTCTGCCCATCAGCTCTAAAAAGCAAATCCAAGTCTGTTGCAAAAGCCTCCCCTAAGTTAGGAAGTGGCGCTTTAAGGCATTTCACCCTTGGCAATCATCAAAAAGCCAAAAAACCTCCATCTGCTACAGACCAATCATGACTGACCTCTCACTCTGCAAATGAAATTCACAACAGCTCTAAGTTGCGCCACTCACACACCCCTAGGTCTCAGCACTGCATAAACCACAGTCTCAAGCTGATTATTAGGTGTTTCACAGTGTTTTGTGGATTCTGCATAGTCAGGGAATATAACTTCATCTCAGGAGAAAATTCTTGAATCTACATTCAGAAGAACAGCTGCTTCTCAATGTAAAAATGAGCCTGAGATATATCTGCAAAACAGAGAGTCACTCATCAAGATCTTGCAGCTTCTTTCCAGCATGAAAATCACAGTAAGAGAAAGACACCACTGTCACAGCAAACTGGTAAATTGTCATGGCCCAGAACCTCCTTCATTTACAAGCAGAGGGTTAGAGCGCCTCCTTCATCTACAAGCAGAGGGCGTTGGCCAGTATTGATTTTAAGGATTGCAAAAGTCCAGGTTTTCTTTTTACTGAACAGTGAAACAGAGACTCTAGGTTTTCTGAGTGTAAGTGATAATCACAGCAGGGATAGAATCTGAAGTATGCAAGTTCAAAGGAAAACAGAGTTTGTTCTTGTAAAGTAGGTCATGAGAAGTTTCAAATCATGTGAATTGTTAAAACTTTAGAGAGGTATATCATTAGTAAAAACAATTCCAATCATAAGCAGCCTGCTTTTCCACAAGACCAAATTAAAGATATGCTGACAAAACAAGTCTTTACACAGGTAAAAGATGGTGTTTATGTTTCAAAAAGTATTGTTTTTCCTACCCATAGGAAAATGTCTGTCAAATTATACCTCATAGTGGACAGGAGACAATTCGAAAATGCAGGCCATTGATATAAAAAGGGGCAGTTTCCTTAGGAGAAGGGGTCAAACAACACCTTACTGTCACATGCCAAGAAGACTAAAGGAGAGCCTTTCAAGTAAACAGAGAAATATGGTATGAATGGATGCAACTAAAATATGGCACTTACAATCAAAGGAGGAGCTTATAAATCACCTGGAAGCAGAAATTATCAAACAAGTTGGAAGAAGACAGACCATCTCCTGTTAAATAACAAAACAGCTTTCAAATGCTCTTTGACAGATCTTGAGTGGTTTTTCCTTGTTAAAAAGATCACCAAAGAGGTCAAGCAATGGACAGATTTAAACCTTGGAATGAGTCTGTTACAAGAAGATCAATGCACTGGTCAAAGGAAATGATAACTATGTTTCCAAGAGACCTGTTCTTCCTGGTTCATAAAAGTTCCCCTTTCAGAATATACACCACAAATGATGGGAGGCATTTCAGGTTTTGTTCCCAAAAGACATACAAGTTTATGAATAGGCAAAGAGGTTATTTTCATGGACTGTCTTTGTTTAGATGATTTGAAACAAACACAGTTTTTCTTTATTCCAAAGAACAGATATATCATAGATGATACACCTACAGGCCGGGAAGTATTTTGAAAAAGAGGCGCCTTTCTCAAATCAAAAAACCATAACCAAATCCAAATTATGTCAGCAATGTGGGCACCTGCAAAAGAGAAAAGGTTGAAGAAGCTGTTAAAGACCGAGACTGTCAAAACAGGTTGACAAGACAAACCCTGTCCTTTCAGAAACAAGTCAGTCTTCAGGTATTTTCTTGACAGTGTTAAAGTGGGTTATATAATAAATATCACCAGCACCATTAAACACAGTGGCAGAGATGATGAAGGTTATTGAGTTATTTTTCAAAGTTTGAAGTTTGGTGTTAAAGTTGTCACCCAAGGAACAAAACTGGCAAGAAATCACCCTTCGAACACCTGTGCATAAGTAAAATAGAGTTCTGGCTTTTAAGCTATTTTTGTTTGGTCCATGATTAACACGGTTTAAAAGCATAGAAAATCTCCAACGCATGCATAATTTGTGAATCCAAGTTGCAAATACGCCGAGGGTATTGTTGGAAAAAGTCAAAAGGGCTGTGAACACCTTGCAAAAGCCAACCAAACAATTTCATTTTGCATTTAAAAACAGAAGTGACCGTTGCAGAATTTGAAACGACATAGGAGCAAAGTCGAGGGTGGATTTGCATTTTCAAAATCACAAGTGAGTTTCCTCCAATGTTCTCAGCACCACAACAAAGAAGGCCGGAACGACCTTTAGCATTTTACACACAGTTTTAAGTTTGAAAGACCGCGCGACGTGCCTGGAAAACCGCACAACGCGCCTGGGAGCGATTTTGTACAGAAGGTCAGTGTATGCGCGACGCGCCTATACAATCGCGCGACGCGCCTGTACACGGCGCCCGCCCGACCCGACAGAGCCACCCGACACCGATTGTTTGCGCGCCGTTCTTTCCCTGCAGAGTGTCGCGCAGGCTTGAAGGACCTCCGGTGCTACTCCGGCTCTCCTCCAAGGATTTTCGATCAAATTCAAGAGGTATTTTGAAATTGCATTCGAAATTTTCGAATTTTCCAAAGTGATAAAGGTCAGTTTTTGCATAGGCATGTCTATTGAAGCAGCATGTTATGGTTGAGGTTCATTGAAAAAGAAGCCTTGATGGTTTGGAAATTCCCACTGACCTCTGCCAGCACTTCGAATGCCTTTCAAAAAACCTGCCACTTTATCCTATGAACAGAAAACTGTGACCGTGTTTGTAGGCTCTTCATAAACATTTGAGAAACTGGTTTTCACAAAGTATAGAGGAATTTTCCCAAGGAAGACTAGTATTCTAGATTAAAAGAAGTTTTATACTGTTGAAGGCTACAGGGCACAGGTTACCCTACTCAACCACCAAAAAGACAGTTGTTCACTGTATCACTGTGACTGTTTTTCTGCTCTTCAAAAGCTCTTTGTCAAGTGGATTTTTAGAGGTCATAAAGGCATTCTTCCAAGGCTAACTGGTATTCTATATTGAAAGAGGCCTTGATTATTTTGAAAAGAAGAAACTCTTACAGCCTTTGCCCAAGCTTTTGGAGCTTTTAAACCCTGTTACCTCTGATTTAAATGTGAATTTGACTGTATGCTCACACCGGGGTTAACTTTATGAGCATGTTTTTGTTTAATGAAGTGACATACATAGAGAACAGTGAAGTTTTGTAAGAGAAAAGTTTCTTGATCAGGCAAAAATTTATAGGTTGAAACTACAGGGGAAGGTTGCTCACACTTCTCACAAAAGGACAGTATTCACCGTGTTTGATTGGTTGAGCTAAGGCGCAAGCAAGGATAGAAGAACTCATTGGTGAGTTTGATGAGGAAGAGGAGGAAGACCAGCCTAGGCGGAAGAGGCCTAGGACCATAGGGCTTAAAAGAGCTTTGGAAAAGCAGAAAGCAGAAGAACAAGCCCAGCTCCAAGCTTTTCCTCTCACTGCACTCCTTGAGCAGGAAATTGAAGAAAACAAAGAGGCATGGCTTGAAAGAGCCAACAAACACTTGGAGATGAAACTTGAAAGGGCGAACAGAGATCTAGAGCTGCAAAGAAAGAGGACACAGCACTTTCGAAAGTTGAATCAGTTTGCCCGGTGCAAACTAAAGGCAGCCCAAGAGAAATTGAAGAAGGCAAAGGGGAAGCGCCCGGCACGGAAAGAGGGGAAAAGCATATCAGCCCTTGATATTTTGGCCTCAGCTTCGGAGCATATTGCTAGGGACCCCTGAGGGTCATGCATGCCAATTTTGAGCCCTTTTCGACAACTTTTTGTCTTTTGACATTTTTTGGGTTTTTGGTCGAAAACTCATAATTTCGCCATTTCAGTTTGAGGATTTTCCAAGGGATGAGGATGATACCAATTGATGCCATATTTTCATGATCAGGTCCTCAGCGATTTTCAGATCATTTGGAGATCATTCGCCCCCTCAAATTGGTGAAAAATGTTCACTTTTTGCACATTCTACCCGCCATATCAGCACTCTGCTATTTCCTGGTTTTTTACACACAGGTACAGATTTGGAGGACTTCCAGGCATCAGATTGAGATGATTTCAGTTGCGCCGGAAAGTAGACACAGAGAGATTTCCAACGAGCTATCATGAGCCTTGTTTTGACATCGGGAAGGCTGCCAATTGCCTCCAGCAAGTCAGGGGACCTTTTTCAGATATAAATATGAAGTATTTTTGTAATTTTTGAACCTCAAAAATCTGCTTTTCCCAAATGTGCGTTTAGCTATTTTTACATTTGAGAAATGATGTAAAGTCAATATAATTTCCGTTTTTAGCATTTTTTTAGATATTTTATGGGATATTTTGTGCCTTGGGCTTTGCAAAGCCTCAAGGACAAGTTTAGATATTTTGATTAGGCCAATGGGATAGCTAGTTGCTCCATGAGGTTTTCCTCACTCAAGCCTATTTATTCCACAAGGCTTCATTGTAAAACAAGGCTGAACCTGAGAAAAGAATCAATATATTGGTCATATGAGCTTTGAAGAACATACTTTTGTTATGATTTTGGACTGCCTCTTGGATGCTTTTGATGAATGATGAAGGATTGTTGATGGATTCCATGACATGGTAGAATGGTATAGTGTTTCTTGCTTTGTTGTTGTCTTCTAGTTTTCATTCATGATACATACTTCTTGCTGCTATAGATCAGTAGAGATTAGTTTTGAGATATGCCCATGGAGGCACCTCAAAATTCCTGAATCTTCATAGCTTTATGTTTTCTTCTCCCTTAGTTATACTAAAGAATTCTTAACTGCTCTTTAGTAACTTAAGGTATTGTTGCTAGTTTTATTTACAAGTTCTATATATTTTGAGTAGGATGTATGGTGTGCCCTGCTTACCTATGATTTTCCATGGTTCTGTCCATAAAAATATCTCTTTGACTGATTATTTTATCATCTTGTTAAACCAAGGAGGCCTAGTCCCGATCTAGCCCTTTGCCTAAAACTATGAAAGCTTGTTTGTCAAAGTGCCCAATGACTTAGAGACTATGTTTAGGCGTTCCGGCATACTATTTTGAGTTGTTAGTCCATCTTATGTGTGCTCCCCAAAGTCTGATAGCCATTTCCCGAAGTTAGAAGGTCTTATACTTCTATGCATGGCTGGAATGTTTGATTTCTATGTATTAATTAGCTCATAGTTACATTTAGCATGATTAATGGCTTGCTATAACATGTTTATGTCTGCTATCAACTAGTTATACTTGAAATCCCTTGTCTTTCACAAACTTGATGTCCATTTACTCCATTTTGCCCAAAGATCCCTTCTACCGTGAATCAAATCGGCCCTACAGCAGCCTTGCATCATCATCTGATAGCTTCCTTGACCTTTTTGACCCCATAGCCCATTTTATCTACATCTTGTTATCCAGTTTATATCTTTGATCAATTTTATCCCTCACAAACTTAAAAAACCAAAAATCAAAAAACTCACTTCATAACTAGCCTAATATCATAACACCATAAGCAAACACACCGATATCTTTTACATATAATAGAGAGAGCCCTCTCTGAGTCCAGGAAGGCTAGGTCCTCGGGCTCCAAAGCTTGGTTTGATGTTACATCGTCATTTGGCTCACCAATCGGCCAAATCACGGGACCCTAACACTAGGGTAAAAGAAACTGATTACAGACGGAAACAAGAAATAATCAATAAGAATCAGCAAATTAGCCAGCTGCAAGGAATATCGTGGGACATGATGTGGACCTACCTTATCAAGCCTCATAGTCAGCAAACAGCGATTAAATTTCTTTCAAATGCCATCGATTGCATTATTCCTGAATTCTCTGATGCCACATACATAGGGAAATTACACTCAAAGCTTAGTCATCCAGAAGAAGTGAAAGAAATGCTCAAAATCTACCATCTGGGCACATCAAACGCAATAGATAATTAATGAATCGGTTCACTTCAAGATCGCATTTATGTTTCTAGATTTTTTATTAGATAGATTGTAGGAATAGTTTTAGTTATTTTGTTTTATTAAGTACCTATTTAAACCCCTTTCATCTATTTAGAAAGGGGTCCTGAATTTGTAATATTTTGACTTGGAGATTACATTTCTGTACTCCATTAACTCTTATATTTTTATAAAGGATCACATCTGGTGGTTCTATGTAAAATTTCCTTTAAGAATTGCATTTTTGTATCTTGGAGTCTGTTTTACATTGAAGTTGATGGATTTGGATATCGAATTTCAACGGAAAGTATCAAGATGGATATGGTATTTTTATCTATTCACTGTTAATTTCTTATGTTGTGAGATATTCTCTTTTAAATTGCTATCGTTTATGTGTACTCGTTTTACAATATTTCTTTATACATATCATTTCTGAGTGTGTAGAAATATTTATATTTTTCAGTATATGCAAATGATATATAAATGATGAATGCAATATGATATTATAACTCTGTTTAATTTCTTAAACAGAGTTATCTTTATTTGTTACTGCATATTTCAATTAAGCTATAATACATTTTCATGGTTATTGGTTAGTTGAAACAATTGAATGTTGTATTCACATTTGATACCCGGGTTAGTTTTAGAATTATTTATCAGTTATAGATTAGATTAGATTAGATAGTGTTATTTCAGTCATTTAGTCCCATTTTCCATTTCATCCAATCATTCCATCACCATCCCTTTTAAATTATTAGGAAACTGGTCCTATCAATCCAGTTGGAGCCACCATACCAAACAGAAAAGGAGTTGTCCTAAGGTCCCGACCGAGTGGTTATCCCCCAATGTTTAAAGCAGCGATTTTCGAGGCTTCAACATTTTTGGTGCTAGAAGGAGGGCCAAAGCTATGAATGGCAGATAAATCCAAATCCGAAAGCCATTCTAAGAGCACAACACCCTCATCACCTTCAATTTCTTCCACATCTCAAATCACTAGAGAAGAAATTGATAAAATTATTCAAACACCTACTACCAAAGTCTCAAATCAATCAGATAATCTGCCTCTTGAATCTCCTTGAGTTGAAGCTTTAGTTCATAAACTTCAAGGATTCTCGTTATCATTAGAAGAATCAGAAATATCTGAAGGTAGTGTCACCTCGCATTTTGTTTCTTCCAGACCTCTCACTAGGTCACAAAGTGAAAAACTTGGAATTTCCCCAAAAAAATTTCCTTTGCCTAGTAGAGTCAAAACAAGAAGAACTCCATTGAAACAGAAAGTGATATTAGTTCTTCATCGCAAATTCAATCATCTATTTCCCAAGCTCTAAATCAGAAAAGTGTAGTAGTTTCATCATCATCATCTGCTCAGACAACATCTGTTCAAACATCAATTGTCTCTTCCAGTACTTCAACTGTTACTACTCATATACCAATCATTTCTTCAAATACTCCCATTTTTATCCCAACAATGGCACAAGCGGCACAGAGACCATGGACTAGACCGGGAGTTGTAAATATGGCTGCACCTTTGCATGATCTACCTGATCATCCTGAAAAATGGCTGCCAAAATTTAGTCCAGATATTGGTATACCAACAGAAGAACATATCAATAACTTTATGCTTGCTATAAATTCGAATCAAGTAGAGCATAAAGATGTTGTAGTCAGGTTATTCCCCTATACTTTGCAATTAACAGCAGGATCCCAGTACTTTTCCTTACCTTCTGATTCTATTACAAGTTGGGATATGTTTGAAGAGAAATGTTTAACTAAATATGGAGATGATAGATCAATTGCTACCTTAATCAACGATCTCTCCAATTTAAAGACTCAATCCAAAGAGCCCATTAAAGATTTTAACTCTCGATTCAATAAACTCTTGAATAAGATCCCTACAACATCTAAACCTATTGAACAGGTTAGAAGTGAATGGTACAATAACGCTTTGCCCTCAAACATAGCAATTTTTGTAGACAGCGCTGCAAAACCGACTTTAGCTGAGAATATGAAAGAAGCTATTTCAGTTGAAAAGTGAATGATTGCTCTAGATAAGAGAAATGCTATCAAGGAAAGAAAATCAAAGAAAGTAAATTTTAAGGATGATTCAAAGAAAAAGACACCAAGCGATCCATATGACATGGAGGGTTTACATAAAGTTCTTAAAACCATGTCTAATGAGATGGTTGAGATCAAAAATCAAGTAGCAGAGACTTCTACAAAGAGACCATTTAGAAATTTCAAGAGAAATCAAGCTGAATAAAAACCTCCCAATGCAATCTCCAATGCAGAATCAGAAGATGAAGAAGAGAAATATACTCCTCGAGTGTCGGATGAAGAAGATGAAAGGGAAGAAATAGCTGAACTACATGGAATGTGGGATTTCATTCTCCCTAATTCGGATAGTGAAATGGAACAAGAAGTTGTGCCTGTGAGTACAAGGAGAAAATCTACATCGGAACCTGTTCAACCTGTTCCAAAGAAGAAAACTACAACTCCGAGTACCAAAGACAAAACTCCTGCAAAGAGAGCTTCTTCTTTACCCACTCAGAATCAGCCATCATCTTCCAATCCTCCCACATCATCATCTAAGACTCTAGTGGTATCAGATCCGATGGATTATAATATTGTTGAGGACATGAAAAATACTAGAGAAAACATCTCATTACATGAACTCAGCAAAATTAAACATCAACAAAAGCTGTTATTAAAAGAATTAAATGCTACGCCTATTGCTCCTCTACCAAGTGGTGTAGTAGCCAAAGCATCTAAAGGGACTGGTAAGCCACCAGACACAGTAGATGCCACAGATACTGTTCTTATTGGAGAAATATCAAATTCTCAGACACCTCCATTTCTGTTGACTTATGAAATCTACAATAAAAATTTGCATAATTGTTTAATTGATTCTGGAGCATCCTCTAATATAATGCCTACTTCAGTCTGTGTGAAATTGAATATCGAACCACAAAATTCTGTTGTTCACATTGTACAATTGGATCGCTCTAAAGTTCAACTTGTAGGAGAAATCAATTCAGTTACCATTAGACTAGCTTCTGATCCTAAGATTGTCCATAGAATTGATATTCAATTGCAGATATTCCTGAATTCTATGGGTTAGTCTTAAGCAGGGGCTGGTCTGCGAAACTTAACGGTTATATCGCGACTGATTTTTCACATATGTGGCTTCCCTACAAAGGGAAACCAAATCAAATCAAAATCGAGCGAGAAAAACATATGACGCACACTGTAACTGAATTTGAACAACCAAACGAACCTGTAGCTTTCAACAACAATATCCTTGGAGGCTATTCTGCTGAGTCATTTCTTGGGAATTGTACTGCACCACAATCACCTTTTTCTGTAAATACTTTTTTTTCTCAGATTGAAAATTTTTCGCAATCTAATTCTTCTAGAATTGTTAATATTTCTGATTCATTTGTAGATAACTATAGATAGAACTTTATTTTGGTCATTATATTTTGATGGATCAAAATCTAGTGATGAAGTAGGAGCATGATGCATCCTAATTGATCCAAAAGGAGAGAAAACCATGCTATCATGTAGATTAGAATTTGAGTGCACTAATAATATTGTTGAATATGAAGCCTTGATTCAAGGGCTTTATAAGGCCATAGGGTTAAATGTAAAATACTTGAAAGTATATGGAGATTCTGAAATTGTCATAAGACAAATAAGGAATACCATCCATTGTCTTTCAAGACATCTCAAAAATTATCAAACCCTAGTAGAGGACCTTACCACTCAATTTCTAGCATTTAATATCTCTTCTATTCCTAGAAATAAAAACACATCATCTGACCTGTTAGCTAATGTTGCATCTAAACTCCTCCCTGCTGAAGATTGCAGTCCTGATAGATTTTCAATAGAATTGATTTTTAGCCCATCTGTCCCAGATAATATCACAAACTGGAGAGTATTCTACCATGATCAAGATATATTGAATTTCTTAACTTCTGAAAAATCCTATGACGAACAAATTATTGATGAAGATGATCATGATCTGCAAATTACTTCAATAAGTAATGAAAATCCGATTCCTAAATCTGTTGTTAAACTTGAGGATCTGTATGATATTAAAGACAGATTCAAGAAAGTTACTAATGCTAAACTTCAAATTTCAACTTTGAAGTTTGAATTAGTGAATCTTGGCTCTGATTCTAAACCTCAAAATGTTAATCTAGGACTCAATTTAACTCGAGATAAAATATATTCTTTCATCAAACTTCTGAGTAAATATAAAAATGTCTTCGCTTGGAATTATGAGGACCTAAAGACTTATGACACTTCTATGATTCAACACACAATTCCAATGCTATCTGATGTTAAGCCTTTTCAACAGAAGTTAAGAAAGATTCATCCAAATCTTGAAGATCAAATCAAAACAAAACTCAACAAACTTTTGAAATCCAAAATCATTTTTCCTGTAAGGAATTATAATTGGGTTTCCAACATGGTACCTGTCAGGAAGAAAAATGGTGATATTAGAATCTGTATTGATTTCAGAAATTTAAACAATGCATGTCAAAAGGACAATTTCCCATTGCCAACCATGGAACAAATCTCCAAAATGTAGCTGGTTCTGAACTCAAGTCTTTCCTTGATGGATTTTCAGGCTATAATCAAATTTTAGTTCATCCAGATGATAGGTTGAAAACTACGTTCAGAACCAAATGGGGAACCTATGCTTATCAGAAAATTCCCTTTGGTTTAGAAAATGTAGGAGCTACTTTCTAGAGAGCCATGGACATAGCATTTAAGGGTCTGATTAATAGATCAGTTGTCATTTATCTTGATGACATAACATTTTATTCAAAGAAGAGATCCAATCATCTACATGATCTGAAACAAATATTTGAAAGATGTAGAAGGTTTGGTATTTCCTTAAACCCAAAGAAATCCTTCTTTGCTCTCGATCAAGGAAAACTCTTAGGGTTTGTTGTGTCAAAAGATGGTATATATATCAACCCCGACAGAGTTAAAGAAATTTCTGATATTTTTTTACCTCATAATAAAAAGTCCATGCAATCATTTTTAGGGCAGATTAATTTTGTAAAAAGATTCATTCCAGATTTTTCTCAAATTTTTTTTACCTATGCAGAATATGATTAGGAAAAATTCAGTATTCAAATGGGGGTATAAAGAAAAATAAGCCTTTGATGCAATCAAGAAGGCAATCATTAATGCACCTGCATTGAATACTCCCGATTTCTCTAAAGATTTTATTAAGTATACTTTGGCAACTGAAACATCCTATGTTGTTGTTTTAACACGGCTCAATGATCAACAAAATGAAGCACCGATTTCGTTCTTCAGCTCGAATCTGCAAGGAGATGAGCTTAATTATTCCGATGTAGAAAAAAAAGGCTTCGTTGTGTTTAAGGCAATCAAACATTTTAGACCTTTTCTCTTAAAAACACATAAAAAATTTATTGTCCCATTCTCTACAGTGAGACAATTATTAATTCAAAAGGAAGTAGGAGAAAAAAGGGCTAATTGGGTGACAACTTTGCATGAATATGATATTGATATTAAACCAGGAAAGATTGTTAGAGGTCAAGGTTTTTTCAGATTATTAGCAAGAGCTCATAACATACCAGAAAATCAATATCCAGATAATGTTGTTCAAGTAAATCAGATAAGTGTTATAGATTCTGAATCACAGTATGTTGATTTGATCTTTTACTTGAAAAATGGGTATGCTCCTTCTAATCTCAGCTATAAGAAAAAACGTGCTTTAAGATTTAAGGCTACTAAATATGAAATCATTGATATTGTGTTATTCAGAAAGAATTATGATTCAATCCTATTAAGATGTCTTGAAAAGACTGAAGCAAAAAAGGTATTGCAAGAATTACATGATGGACTAGCAGGCGGTCATTTTGGAGGTGATATCACAGCTCACAAAATCATCCATGCTGGATATTATTGGCCTACCCTTTTTAAAGATACTCACGATTATGCGAGGAAGTGCAAAATTTGTCAAACTGCTAGTGGAAGACAAAGGAAGCCAGCTTTTCCTTTGCAGCCAGTAAACATTGAGCAACCATTTGAGCAATGGGGACTTGACATCATTGGTGAGATAGTACCTCATTCTTCCAAACAGCACATATACATCCTCATAGCAACAGATTACTTCACAAAGTGGGTAGAAGCAATTCCTCTAAAGGTAGACAATTCTGATGCAATTATTGATTTCATCGATCAATTCATCATTATCAGGTTTGGTGTACTTAACGCTCCAGTCTTCGACAATGCATCTTATTTTTCTGGTAATAGTATAATGGAATTTGCAATTAAAAGAGGTTTTAAATTGAAATATTCAGCAAATTATTATCCACAAGGTAATGTTTTAGCTAAATCCACTAACAAAAATATCATCAAAATTATTAAGAGGACCATTGATCAAAATCAAAATAATTGGCACAAGTCTTTAATCTTTGCATTATCGGTTGATCATATTACTCTTAAAGCTTCTATAGGAACTTCCCCTTTCAATTTAGTTTATGGAAAAGAAACTGTAATACCATCAAACCTAGCTCTTCCATCATTATCCCTAGTGCAATTCATTGAAGAAAATCCTTCCCCATCTATTCAGTTGAGATTTGATAAAATCCTTAAATTAGAAGAAGATAGAGAGAAAGCAAAAAATATTCATGAAAAACATCAACAGCTTGTAAAATATTCTTTTGATTCAAGTTCCACCGGCTCAAAACATTTGTCAGTTGGTGATCTTGTTCTAAAATGGGATAAAGCACATGAAGAAAAGGGTAAGCATACCAAATTTCAGAAAATGTGGCTTGGACCATTTCAGATTGCAGAAAATATAGGCTCATATACATTCATACTCCAAGATTTAACAGGAAAGAGAGAATCACTTCCTGTAAATGGGCTTGTCTTAAAGAAATTCTTTTCATAAGAAGGTAACCCCTTCTTACTTGTACATATTCCTTTCTGCAATTTTTGTTTGTTTTGAATAAAGCTTGTTAATAGTCTCTAATTGCCTTTTTACTATTAGAAAATTTCTTAGGAAAAATGTTACAAATACTTATTTTGTGTAAATAAGAATTTTTAAGGAAATGATTACAATTTTGGATAGTTTAAAATAAAATGTTAAACTTTGAAAAAAATTTCAAAACATTTGCATGATCTTTTGAAACTTTGAGGAAAATGTAAATCATTATAAGTTTATTAAGCAGAGAAAGGTTATCTTTAAAAAGTAAAGACTTTTTCAAGCTTTAGCAAACAAAAGAAGAAAAAAAATCTGAAAATTTTCATCCATTTATTCTTAAGGATACAACTATTTCACCCTATCCATTTTGGTTGTGATTTTTTAGAATGTAATTCTAAGAAATTATATGGCAAAATTTAGGAGATAAGAGGTCTCATCACGAGCCTGCTTACCATGATCATAAGAAGTAATAAAACTGACATTATCAATACTGCATACCAAAATAGGGTAATGGCTTATAAAAATAAGACAAGGGGTCTCATCACGAGCCAGCTTGTTCAATTTAATTACAACTAATGAATGGCATTGTTACTAACTGGCTACCAAACCAGAACAATGGATCTTAAATTAAAAAAATAAATAAAATACAAAAAACATGAGAAAATATGTCTTATGAATTTATTTTTAAAGAATCATAATCTTAGTTGGATGGGATAATGAATGGTTGATGGTTAAAAGGTAACCCTGTCGAGACTATGAACATTTGCTGGCAGCAGAGGCAATGCCTAGGACGATAGAGTATATTACAAAAGCTAAACTTGAAGAATTCCACTTACTTCATTATGATCAACCAATCAAAGCTTGAGATAACCCAAAAAAAAATTATTCTTAAGGAATTAGAAAGAAATTGTAAGTGATTTTTATTTTTTTTCATAGTTAGATTTTATTTGAATTATCCTAAGATAGTTTTCATTATCTTTAGAAATTTTTACTTACTAGAAATATAGTGTTCATTTTCTTTTTCATAGATAACTGTTTCTTCCAGTGAATCGCCAATTGTTGTATTGTACAACAACCCTCCCCATTTCGAATTTTTTAGAATAAAATTCATTTAGAAATAGGTCCATTTTTTATCTTTCTTTCTAGATAGAAATAAAAGATTTAGAAGCAATCCAATCATTTTTTAATTAGAAATAAGAATTTCATTGATAAAAGGACATATTGCATATCTTTATTAACAAGTGTGTATAAACAAATACAACATTGAAAAACTTTCCGATCCGATGAGATATAAAGCTTTTATCATATCAAAATATTACATAAAGTTTTTATATTTAACAATATTTAATGTGCACATTAATCGCAATCGAAAATCGGAGAGATCTTTGAGTTTTCATATTTTTTTTACATACTTCCGATGCGATGCGTTTCATCGCAATCGCATTTCAGAGAAAGATCTTTCATGGACTTGTTATAATAAAACTTTGATGCGATGACTCATTATCGCAATCGCGAATCACAAAAGTGTTAAGTGATAATATCTGCTTTGAAATACCCCGATGCGACGCAGTTCATCGCAATCGCATTTCGCAAAACTTTAAACAAACTCTATGTGGTCAATTGCAAAACCCCGCTGTGATGTGCTTCATCGCAATCACATTATGGAGAAACAAGCATTATATTTGTTTGATTGAAATACTGACACGACGGACTCCACCTCATCGCAATCGGAAATCGGAGAAACTCATTAACAATTCACTCCATTTAAAAATCCCCGATGCGATCATCGCAATTGGAAATCGGCATAAATCAGATTATGTTATTTTGTGTACCTTTGAAGATTCCCGATGCGATTATTACTTAATTCCCATATACTATTTATTCATCTCATCGCAAGAATTCAAAAGGTAATTTTTTAACACTTATTTCAAAAATGCCAACTCCCGATTATATGTATGATATTGAATAAGAAATCAAACGAAAAATGGAAAATGATTTTGTTTTAAATACGTGAGTGTGACTCTTTAGAGGGAATTTATGTTATAAACACAGAGATAATAAATAAAAATCAATGAATAGATTGTTATACAGTTGTTCTCCTCATTTGAGTTTTAACCACGATTGAACTTTGTTTTCCCTTTGCAGAACCAAATAAAACTCAATCCTTTCATTCGCAGAGCGAGGGAAACATTTCCGGATACAGAAATGTCAAAGAGATCTAGGAAGGAAAATTTTGTTGTCGTAGTAAAAGCCCAGGTTTTCACCATGGCACCTAGAGAGAAACCATCTAAGATTAAGCTGGTTACAGGCACGTCATGCCAAGGTCTTGGTAAATTATCCTGGGAAGAGGTATATAACCTCATTGAAAGGGAAAAGCCTAAGGTAACTGTGGTGAAAGTAACAGTTCCTGATGAGGACTATTCAGAGTCAGATTCAGAAAAATCCCTTAAAACATTGGCTAATTCATTTATGCACCGAATTGCAGCTCGGGCAAACATTTTTCCATATTATGATGTTATTCGATGGGTAATTGATAATGTGGCTATCCAAAACAGAACCTTTGTTTCAGCTTCTGGAGCAATATTCAGGTCGTTCAAAGCAGAGGACATTAAAGCGATGTACCACCTTCCAGACCCGCAGAAAATCTATAACAAAGACTTCATCAAGCAATTTGTTGCGAATAATGAAAATCAGTCAAAGCCGATTAGAGAATGGAGAAAGGTTCCTGAAAAGCATAAACATGAGGCATCAGGTATGTACTCTGTGGAGTCTCTTTCGCCTCCATACTGTTATGCCGCAGCAATGATGTGCAGATTATTTGGGAATGATAACTCTGCTAGGTTTTCTATACAAATGGTGCCATTAATACATGCTGCTATAAATTCCAAGATAATGGAATGGGCTGTCATTCTTTCTGATAAGATAGCCAATAGGATTCTTGAGTATAGGAAAGACAAAAATTCAGTAAATACTACTCCTTTTTATTTTTGTGCTTATATTCTAGACGCCCTGTGCTTCAATTCTGAATTTCCCATATTAGGATGGAAATGGACCCCTAAAGATCCTGTTCCTATTCATATATATCACAAGTTCTTGTGGAAAGGGCATTTCAAAAGCCATGTTTACAGAGTTTGTCACGGTTTTCTTATCCTGATTTATCAAAATATTTTTGGCCGATTCCCTCCTAGGCTTTCTGAGAAGGCTAAAGTTGATTTATCCTTGATTGGGGATTGGTTCGGAGAAGAAAGATTCACATATATCAAAGATTTCGAAAGTATTTTGGAACCACACATTCTTCCTTTGTATGTTCCAGATAAACTGTTAGCCCAGGAAATTGCATATCAGCTGACAGTAGAAGGCATGTCCAGGACTTTGAAGAATAGCAAGAAGCTAATGTGGCCTACTTTTCCTTTTTAAATGTGGAGATTATACTCTCAATAATTTTGTTCATTCTGAGAAATAAGTTGGAAAACTAAACAATCTCAAACTTTCAACAATCCCGTGGAGACAATATGACCCAAGGAAGGTGCCATTTGATTTTACTACTTATGTTTCAATTGCTCGGTTTGAACACGAACCAAATATGTTCGATGATTTATTTGTTTCTGTAGATAATTTGTCCCAAGTTTTTTATTTGGCCAAGTCCAAATTCCAAGATGAAGAATTTAATAATTTTATGTTGTTTAGAAGCCAGATATTACTCAAAGTTCCTCTGGATAAATTAAGAGTTCCTATGCAGGAAGCTGAGTCACAACAGAAGGAAAAAGAGGATACATCTGGCAAAATAGTAACAGAAACATCTGCCAGCAAGGTCATCATACAGACACAGAAAGAAGTAACAGGAACTAATCATGTTATACAAAAAGAAGATATTAGCAGCAAAGTTGATACTGAGAAGAAGGAAACAGCTGCTAAAATTAATGTACATATTGATCAGCAATCTTCAGCCCAGACAGGAAAAGAAAGCACTAGTACTGATACCAACGTGAATTCTGAGAAAGGAGGCACAAACACTAAGGCTATTGAATAGGTACCAAAAGGATATATAAACAATAATCCAGATTCTCAACTTGGAAGAGAGGAAGCTACTAAAAAGGTAATTGAATCTGCTGAACTTATAGTTTCTCCTCATTTGCTGAGCCAATATGAACAATTTTCCCAGCAAATAGGACAACAGAATAATCCCCAAGTTAATGTTATAGAAGACCAGGATATAGAAGTTATTCTAGAAAATCCCACAGGTGAAATTATGTTGAAAATAGAATAAATCCCTCCTCTAGATGTATTTTACAGTCCTAAGCATAGGGCTGTTGTGAGGAAACAAAGGAAAATGAGGAGAACTGACCAGGATGCACTTTCAACATCACAGGTGGAGTTTATGAATATTGTTTATAAAAATGCTGAGGTGAATCCATCTGAGGATCTCACTAAATTATCTCAATACGCAGGTGCCTATAGTACTGCGACTATAGACAAAGCTTCTAAAGTCTCTCAATTGATAAAACAAAAAGACTTACAGATAGCTATGCTGGAAGAACAGACCACAAAGAATCAACAAAATATTTTTCAGCTGGAAATACAATTGCAAGATCAAGAGCTCAAATCCAAACAGCTAGAAGAGCAGCTTGTTGTTGAAAATAAAAATATTGATCAATGGACCTTAGAAAAGCAACAACAGCTAAACTAAGAGGTAGCAAAATTACAAGATCTTCTGCAAAATGATAAGACATCGAAGATTGAGCAAGAGAAGATGTTTCAATCCAGATTGGATAAGTTTAAGAACTATCCTAATTTGGATCAGTTCAAAAATGACCCTGGAGACAAGCAAGTTATTGTCTCAGCAATTAAATTAATTTTGTCTAAAGGTTGAAGAAGCAGAATCCTAGTGTGAAATTACATCTTCCTTAATAGATGAAGGAGTCAGTCTTAAACTTGAATTTGATGAAGCTGATGAAAAAATTTCCGAATTTCTTTTATGGAAAGACTCAGAGTCAGGAAGAAAAGCAAACCTTCCCAGGATTGTGGAGAGACATAAGGAAATTATTTTTGCAGAATGGGAACAACGTTTAATCAAAGCGGAAGGAGCTACATCCAGAGCTAAAAGTATGATGAACAATGTAACACAACTGGTGAATAATAGCCTGTATGCAATCAATTTGATTTCAGATTGTACCCCAGGCAAGTTACCTAGGGTAAAAGAAACTGGTTACAGATGGAAACAAGAAATAATCAATAAGAATCATCAAATTAGCCAGCTGCAAGGAATATCGTGGGACATGATGTGGACCTACCTTATCAAGACTCATATTCAGCAAACAATGATTAAATTTCTTTCAAATGCCATAGATTGCATTATTCCTGAATTCTCTGATGCCACATACACAGGGCAATTACACTCAAAGCTTAGTCATCCAGAAGAAGTGAAAGAAATGCTCAAAATCTGCCATCTGGGCACATCAAACGCAACAGATAATCAATGAATCGATTCACTTCAAGATCGCATTTCTGTTTCTATATTTTTGATTAGATAGATTGTAGGAATAGTTTTATTTATTTTGTTTTATTAAGTACCTATTTAAACCCCTTTCATGTATTTAGAAAGGGGTCCTGAATTTGTAATATTTTGACTTGGAGATTACATTTTTGTACTCCATTGACTCTTATATTTTTATAAAGGATCACATCTGGTGGTTCTATGCAAAATTGCCTTTAAGAATTGAATTTCTATATCTTGGAGTCTGTTTTACATTGAAGTTGTTGGATTTGGATATCGAATTGCATCAGAAAGTATCAAGATGGATATGGTATTTTTATCTATTCACTATTAATTTCTTATGTTGTGAGATATTCTCTTTTAAATTGCTATCGTTTATGTGTACTCGTTTTACAATATTTCTTTATACATATCATTTCTGAGTGTGTAGAAATATTTATCTTTTTCAGTATATGCAAATGATATATAAATGATGAATGCAATATGTTATTATAACTCTGTTTAATTTCTTAAACAGAGTTATCTTTATTTGTTACTACATATTTCAATTAAGCTATAATACATTTTCATGGTTATTGGTTAATTGAAACAATTGAAAGTTGTATTCACATTTGATACTCGGGTTAGTTTTAGAATTATTTATTAGTTATAGATTAGATTATATAGTTTTATTTCAGTCATTTAGTCCCATTTTCCATTTCATCCAATCATTCCATCACCAACCCATTTAAATTATTAGGAAACTGGTCCTATCAATCTAGTCGGAGCCACCATACCAAACGGAAAAGGAGTTGTCCTAAGGTCCCGACCGGGTGGTTATTCCCCAATGTTTGAAGCAGCGATTTTCGAGGCTTCAACAAGTACATGACTTTCACATATTGTCCTTCCATCCTTCTTTTGACAAGGCTTGTCCTTCTCTAAATCTGATTTGAAGTTTTTGGAGTCACCAGGTGAATGGTTCAATGTTTTTATGTCTGACTATTGTCCACCATCAACAATCAAATATGAAACTTTGATGATATTTCCCAGGGAAGATGAAACCTTATGTTCCCCGTAAATGACACCAAAATTTTATCACTCTATAAATTTCTCCAAGCTGAGGAGAGAAATCCCAGAGGTAACCATAAACCTATTTTGGAACAGAATCTATCCCTTCTGGCCTAGAGAGAGCTCTCTCTTTCTACTCAATCACTAAAGACCGATTTTAATTAATAATAGTGGATAGATATTTGGAAAATAGCAGAGTTTATAGGTGTGGTGTCAAGGCAAAGAAAAACCCATTTGGCATGGAGTTAGTAAAAACTGAGATCGATGACATGGTGGATGCTCGGTGAATTGGGAAAATCTATTCAAAGGAAAGATAAAGACGCTTCCTAATGCCAATTAATAGTTGCAGAGGTGAGAATACTAAAGAAAGTAGATAACCATCTCTAGGCATCAAACAAATGATGAATCTTAAAATGTTTATAAAAGAAAAAACATATGGGATGTCTAAATGACTACAACAAAGCACTATTAACTAGATGAATTATGAAACATGTTTTTCATTTAAACATCATAGGAAGAAATATAATACACACAAAATAGGAAACACACAAATAAGAGAGATGAATCACATGAATCTCTGAAGAGATTTAGCCAGGTACTTGAGATCCACCAATTTCATTAAAAATCATAAAATAATTACAATATGTACAGTGCTCTCTCCTCTCCAACCTAGCCAACCAGAACCATTTTCCATGTCTTATCCTATTTAAATACAGTGAGGAAGAATTCCTTGCATGAAAAATAAAAGACCAGATATAATTTATATGCAAAGAATATCAAGACAATATTAACTTGGAAACATCGTGATTTAAATATTAGAGAAAAATTTAGCAACATCAAGTCCAAAAAATCATATTTTCCACATATCCACACCTATTCGATCACTAACATAGTTCGAGAAAGTCCCAAAATATCAAAATGCAAAAATAGACCCGACTGATATAGTTATGCAACAGTTTCAAAACAGAGTCTAGAAAATTTCCAAGTTAACGTGGTTGCAAATATTCCTGAGCAAAACAGAGTAGATGGGCATGCTTGTCGTAATGGTGTAATGGTGTCAAATCTTTGAAATAGTCTTTCTCGCTCCTGCAGATCTCCAAAACAATTGACTCCAACTTGCGCAACAGAAGATGAATTTTAAACTTGTACTGAACTCCCCTGCTCCAAAATTATTTTGAGTATCCAGTCAACCATCCCATTCACCTTATAGTACTCAGCATACTTTAAACCTTCCAAAACCTTCAAATTTACAAATCCAATTTTAAAAATTTCAGAATTATGTTAGCAAGAAATTGTTAAAACGAGTCTCCAATGGCACCTGTAATTCCCAAACGGTGATACCTGTGCACAAAATGAGAAATTATTTTGTTCTTTGTCTCATTCTCTACAAAATTCTCTTTTAGTTTTGAAAAAATCACTTCCAACGTTTAGAAAAACATGCCAAA
Source organism: Pinus albicaulis (assembly GCA_034641835.2). NCBI lineage: Eukaryota > Viridiplantae > Streptophyta > Pinopsida > Pinales > Pinaceae > Pinus > Pinus albicaulis. The sequence continues at coordinate 296,984,427 of CM076584.1, read as the reverse complement.
AAACAATGACTAAAACAAGAGGAAAATACTGAATTTTCTTTTATGAAAAATATGCCTCCACGAGTGTTTCATATCTCCTAAAAATAAAACTTGTGCACAAAATGAAATAGGTTTGTGTTATTTAGTCTGCTCGTGACAAACGCCTATTTAGCTCCATTTGTTCGGCAAAAATTTTTGAAAATGATGACTAAAACGGTCACTTTGCACAACAGTTATGAAATGATTGTGGGGAAACCTTCCCTAAAATATATTTGCAAGTTCAAAGCTCAAATCATTGCTGAAATAAATGAGAAAAGAGAATGGTTTTTTATATATTTGAGTTTCATGTCATTCGCATGTCCCTTTCAAGAAAATGATGGTGAATTTTAGTGGAAGCAGTAAGGTGACATGGAAAAAATATTCCACTAGTAGACCCATAACCATTTTTAACTAATTTCATTTGATTGAAATAATCCCTTTAACCCTCAATGACATCATTTTCTCTTCATGTATACAGATTTGGAAGTATGACACTATGACCCTTGTTAGCGCTTTGTCGGATCTCTGAGGCTGAGAAGAGTTTAACAAAGGTAATTACAAACCAAGCATATCCAAGTAGCTACCCTACTAGGCAGGAGAGGGCTCTCTCCAAGATACCACAGCTAAGAGGGTTGTATCAATTAGGTTTTAGGCTAGGTATAGTAGCACAGGGGTTTTGATATGGTTGATTTGGGTGTTGGATGAGTGAATTAGGTCAAAGAGGTAACTAGGTCATGGAAAATAAGATAATAATTGAAAATATCTAATGGGGCAAGGTAGGTAATCACTCTAACACTTTAGGGTTTCAGGGTGAGATGGATCAGATTGGTTAGATGCTAAAAATAGCATGGAAGTGCATGAATTCCTTTTAAACTGAAGAAACTGAACAAACTATGGTGATTCTCCCAAAACAGAGCATAAGAGATGTATTATGCCTATCAAACTTGAGAATCAAACATATCATAGAGCGATAATGAACATGAAAAATACAAAACATTCATACATATGAAACTGAATAAGAAACTATGTCATATCACAATTCCACATGAATCCCAAAAGAAGAATTGCAACTCATCCAATATATTCCTACCAAAATACTGATACAATAGTGTCTCTAATCAGTAAAAAAACATCCAACCTGTGAAATGAGTCAAGAAGTGAAATATATAGACATGAAACAACTTCCCCCAACCTTCGGGGTCGAATCCCTGAGTTGTGGAGTTGATCCACCAAAAACTAAACTGAAACCTAGAGTGAAGGGTGGTCAAACTCACTCATCCCTAACATTAGGAAACTGATTCATTCATCCCCTCAAAGAGTTTTACCTAATGTTTTTACCCATATTTAAATCAAAAACATCAATATTGCATTTACATCCATGAATTACATCAGTAAAAACTCAAATATTCCATCACAATCTGAGAAAATTTTAAAAAACTGGAAAATATCAGAGAATTGGCAGATGCACAGCGCCTGAAGCAGGTGTGCAGCGCCAACTTCAAGGTAAGTTTTGGAGGCCTTCCTGAAGTCCAAATTGAGCTCAATATAGCTCATTTTAAATCCTCTCCTATATAGTGTCCAAATATGTGCTTATTTTCCAAAATTTACCTGATGTGACCCTCCAAAAAGTCAATCTCCCAAGACTGGTCAAATGCGCAGCGCCTGAAGCAAATGTGTAACGCTAAATTCAAGGTGAAATTTGGAGGCCTTTCGGAAGTCAAAATTGAGCTCATGATAGGTCATTGGAAAGCGCTCTATGTTAGCTACAAAATGGACCTATCAAGAACTAAAAATGATCAGGTATAGCCCCTAAAAAAAAATTCTCCCAAGACTGGTCAAAAAGTGAAGAATGGGGGTACAAAAAGTGCAACGTGCTCTTGAGGGCCACTTTTGGAGGCCTTTATGAACTCCAAATAGATATCATGATAGCTAATTTGAAATATCTGGAATTCTAGCTATCATTTGACTCATCAAGAAAGTCATTTGGATATTCCATCATGGAGAAAAGTTGATTTTCACAAAACTACTTCAGAAGTGCAGCAACTCTCCTATAGCAACTATATTTTTAGCATTCATCCAAAACCATGACACCTGTATAAAAATTGAAGGATTTTTCTCTTCCTTGGTATATGATTAACAAAAACCTCTTTCATTTTTGTGAAATTCATCTCCATTTGGTCAAAAACATACTTTGAAGCAAAACTGGCCCTATGTGTAGCAAATGATTTGTCCCTTGGAATGATTTCTTGAAAAATTATGGAGACATGATGTTTATGAGCTGGAATGGCCTCATAATTGCTTATATGACCTCCCTTATGTGGCCTTCTCTCTTCCCTCTCTTCTTCCTCCATGTAGTATTTTTTTCCTCCTCCATGGTATTTTAGTCTAGAAACCCTAAGGATGAGGAAATGGGAGTGGGCATAGGTTTAGGGATTGAGGAATGGGGTAGGAAAAATTGGGAAGATAGGGTAAGGGGTTAGTAAACTTAGGGAGGTGGTGGGGGGTTAAAATATTTAGGGAAATGGGAATGGTAATTTTATTATAGGTTTGATGGAAATGGGTGCCTAGGAAATTGGAATGCCTAGGACTTAGGGTTTGGGGAAAAAGGGATTTAGGGACAGGGATATAGTAATTTATGGGTAGGGATGGGTTTGACAGTGATGTGGGAAGGAAATGTGAGGTCTTAGGGAACCAAATTGGGAATAAGGGAATAAGATTAGGGTTTTGAACTAGACAAACTCCAAATTTTGCATCAAAACTTAAACACAATGAAAATGCTCTTGAAGAATGCAAGGAGTTGGGAAATGTGTCTCACTTACTTGTTAAAAGGTGATAAGAATCTTTGTTGGAGGTTTGAAGTAGTTTGGATGAGATTCAGAACTTGTTGAAGAAAAAAAAGACCAGATGTGCAGTGCCTTTGAGAGATGTGCAGCGCCCTCTCTTCTAGATGCACAACGCACTTAGCAGATGTGCAGTGCTAGTGACAGAAGTGCAACATCTCTTGTCCAAAAGCGCAGCGCCACCAAAGAAAGCACTCTTTCGCCCTCCAAACTAGAAATTAAAGCTATGGAAGTGGAAGCTCGATGTTGTGAGAGACAAATGAGAGTGAATTTGATGTTTTGATGAGCTTTATACTTGGTGGATTTGATGTTTTGGGCCTTGGGACCCACTTTACCTTCTTCACATTCACCTTTAAACTTTGAAACTTTACCCTTTTCACTATGACTTAATTCTTTAATAATTGATCATTGATGGATTGAGACACTTTAAACTCTGACATTTTTATGCTTTGGCATATGGAACTTCTAAGTTGGTAGCTTGGGAGCCATGAACTTATTACAAATTGAGTGACTTAAAACTACATAATAAAAAATAAAAATTACATCTTGAAATGAAAATTACTCCTTACAAATCATCTTTACATGATAAAGAGAAGTTTATTTGATCACTCTCTTACTTGTTGGTCTTATGCAATGGAAATGGTGTGTTATTAGACCATGAAAACCCTAGGACCTAATGGGAACCTTGACTGACTGGAATTCATGATGAAATGACTGAATAGGTGATGTAACCTCATGAAATAATGGACTCTCAGAAAATGACAAAGTGAACCAGCAAGTGATGAAATGAAATTTTTGAAAAGAGTGAACTTTGATGAAAATCTACACCAAGTGACCAAATTTTTGCATGACCTAGTGGAATGATAAAAAAATTCTGAGTGGGACCCCTAAAATGACATGAAAGAGTTAATTTTGATCACTAGTGGAAGGATGCAAATACTGACACTAACATTGGCTCCAACTAGGGATGGTAGCTCCTTGGAGGTGCCAAGAACATCGTAGACCAAGTGCCTATCCATTGGGCATGGAGTCAAATAATAAAAACTCATTGAAAACTAAAAACTCAAACTGATTTGTGACAAACTCAAACCGACAAAAAATTGACTTTAAAATTGACTCAAAACTTACTTGAATGAAATAAAAACTTACTAAAATTATTGATAGAAGTATATCACCATGACTTGAGGGCTTAAAATCCTGATGATGACCACCTGTCTATTGAATACATATGTACAATCAGGCAATATCAAAATTCCATTCTAACCAATCAAGCAAACGCCTCCTTGATTGATTCTCCCAATCAAATTCTCTGGAAAACAATAAATATTTACAATTTGGAAGCCAAAAACATAGCTCACAATGATCTCCATCATCACTGAATACTGCAATAATTACCTTAACTGATGACTGCAATAAACTTGCCACTGGATCTTGAAAAACATGAAAATTTACCTGTCGTTGATCTAGAAGAAACAACATACCTTTTTCTCTTGATTTTGATCTCTCTTCATAATGTACCTCGGCAAGAGTGTGTTCCTGATCTTCAAAAACATTTAAACAAGTAGGTGAGCATATTTCTTCTTGAAATAAAGATTCTAAACATGAAACATGAGAAGAAAAATGTGAATGACAGTCCTCAATGCCTTGGTCCTTTGCAATTTTAATACATTTTTTATCATCTTCATATGACATGACAATCTAATTGTCAAGTTTCTTATCACACTCATCAGTCATAAGAGGGAAAACTTCAGATTGTTCTTGAAACTCAAAACTGACATTTCTATCATTTACAGAAGAGTCATCCAAAGAATATTTTTCACTTAATTGACAAAGATCTCATGTTTTTTTTCATAAAGGGACTGGATTACCTCCTTCTAAAGACATTGTTCTGATGGGATGAGAACACTTGGGTCAATAACTTTGTTTTCTCCATTCAAGGTGATATCAACAATTGATCCCTCCTTCATGGGATTTGGAACAACATACTCTTCATCATCACAATCTGAATCTAGATCTGGAATAGCCAGCTTGACTTTATCACAATCTGAAATTGGAACTTGATTTTCATATATACCATCTTCTGCTACAAGTAGATCTGAAATAAGACCTTGTCTTCCATCATTTTCAACTGTACAAAGATCTTTAGCCTGCTACAAACTTTCCTAAGCATCTTGATAAGTTTCCTCTAAGTTTTATTCATGTTGTTGAAATGGTTTTTCATACAAGGCTTCCATGATCTCATTGTCCATGAATTCATCATATCCATAAACATTCTCAAAATTTTCATTAAAACTATCAACATGTTTACAACATTTCTTAACTAATATTAAGGATGGACAAGATTCTTTATACCTTTCAAAGAACATGGTACAAAAATCCTTTAAACAGTAAATACAAGCAAGCGGAAAACTTTCATACCAAGATCGGACTTCACCTTCCAGAGTGGCAATGAATATCTTCATCAAGCAATCTTCAGGAAAATCAATCTTTAATTTACACACATGCATGTGAAATCTCACCAGATGAAGAGCAACATCATTACCTTTCACATTTTTTAACTTCGGAAGATATTTCATCCAATCAACCCGAGGTATTTTGTTCGAAAAACCTAGTATGTGATCTCGGCTCATGGGAGCATACCTTCGAGCAATTGAATCCATTTTGACAACAATGAAGTCACCAAGAATTTTTTTTAGACTACCGATTCTTAAAGAGTGTAGTCGCCATAAAAATTTTGAACCTAGGGATTTTTCGACACTGGAGTCTCTAGGTGAATGATGCACAGCCTTCTTGTGCCTGATCATTTTTCACCATCAACAATCAGATATGATCTTTGATTATTTTTATCCTAGGAAAGATCTGTCACTTTCTCTCCAGTATGGTTGCCAAGATGTTAGCACCCTACCGGATCTCTGAGGTTGAGAAGAGTCCAACGAAGGTAAATACAAACCAAGCTTAGCCAATTAGCTAGCATTAATAGGCAGGAGGGGGCTCTCTCCAAGGGATCACAGCCAAGAGGGCTAGATCAATTAGGTTTTAGGCTAGGTAGAGTAGCATAGGGATTTTTATTAGTTGATTTGGGTACTGGATGAGTGAATTAGGTAAAAAAGGAGACTAGGTCAGGGAAAATAAGATCATAATTGTAGACATATAATGGGGAAAGGTAGGTAAGCACTCTAACGCTTTAGGGTTTCAGGGTGAGATGGATCAGACTGGTGAGATGCTAAAAAAGAGCATGGCATTGCATGAATTCATTTTAAACTGAACAAACTATGGTGATTCTCCCAAAACATAGCATAAGAGATGTATTATGCCTATAAAACTTGAGAATCAAACATATCATAAAGCTGGAATGAACATGAAAGATACAAAACATTCATATGAAACTAAAGAAGAAACTATGTCATAGCACAATACCACATGAATCCCAAATGAATAGTTGCAACTCATCCAATATATTTCTGCCAAAAGACTAATACAATAGTGTCTCTGATCAATACAACAACATCCAACCTGTGAAATGAGTCAAAAAGTGAAATATATAGACATGAAACAACTTCTCCCAACCTCAGGGGTCGAATCCATGAGTTGTGGAGCTGATCCACCAAAAACGGAACTGAAACCTAGAGTGTAGGGTGGTCAAGCTGACTCATCCCTAACATTAATGAAATTGATTCATTCATCCTCTAAAAGAGTTTTAACTAATCTATTTACCCCTAGGTAAATCAAAAACATCAATATTACATCTACACCCATGAATTACATCAGTAAAAACTCAAATATTCTATCACAATCTGAGAAAATTTTGAAAAACTGGAAAATATTAGAGAATTGGCAGATGCGCAGCGCTTGAAGAAAATACGCAGCGCCAACTTCAAGGTAATTTTTAGAGGGCTTATTTAAGTCCACATTGATCTCAGTATTTCTCATTGGAAATCATGTCATGTCTAGTTTCCACATCTGTGCTTATTTTCCAAAATTGACCTGATTTGACCCCCCAAAAAGTCAATCTCCCAAAACTGGTCAAATGTGCAGCCCCTGAAGCAGATGTGCAGTGCCAAATTCAAGGTGAATTTTGGAGGCCTTTAGTAATTGAAAATTTATCTCGTGGTAGCTCATTGGAAATATATCTCTATATGCCACACAATGGACCTATATATCACTAAAAATGATCAAGTATAGCCCCTCAAAAATCAATTCTCCCAAGACTATTCAAAAAATGCATAATGGGGGTGCAAAAAGCGCAGCGTGATCTTGAAGGCCACATTTGGAGGCCTTTCGAAACTCAAAATGGAGCTCATGATATCTCATTGGAAATATCTGGATGTCTAGTTATCATTTGATGCATCAAGCAAGTCATTTGGACATTCCATCAGGGAGAAAAGTTGATTTCCCCAAGACTACTCCAGAAGTGCAGCAACTCTCCTATAGCAAAAATATTTTTAGCATTCCTCCAAAAACATAACACCTGTGTAAAAACTGAAAGAGGTTGTTCTTCCTTGGTATATGATCAACAAAAACCTCTTTCATTTTTGTGAAATTCATCTCTATTTGTTCAGAAACATACTTTGAAGAAAAATTGGCCCTGTGTGTAGCAAATGACTTGTCCCTTGGAATGACTTCTTGAAAAATGATGGAGAAATGATTTTTATGAGTTGGAATGGCTTCATACTTGCTGATATGACCTCCCTTATGTGGTCTTCTCTCTTCCCTCTCTTCTTCCTCCATGTAGTCTATGTTTTCCTCCTCCATGGTATTTTAGTCTAGAAACCCTAAGGATGAGGAAATGGGAGTGGGGATAGGTTTAGGGAGTGAGGAATGGGGTAGGAAAAATTGGAAAGATAGGGGAAGGGGTTAGTAAAATTAGTGAGGTGGTGGGGGCTTAAAATATTTAGGGAATTGGGAATGGTAATTTTATTATAGGTTTGATGGTAATGGGTGCCTAGGAAATTGAAATGCCTAAGACTTAAGGTTTAGGGAAAAAGTGATTTAGGGATAGGGATATAGTAATGTAGGAGTAGGTATGGGTTTTATAGTGATGTGGGAAGGAAATTTGACGTCTTAGGGAACCAAATTTGGAATAAGGGAATGATATTAGGGTTTTGAACTAGACAAACTCCAAATTTTGCATGAAAACTTAAACACCATGAAACTTATCTTGAAGAATGCAAGGAGGTGGGAAATGTTTCTCACTTACTTGTTAAAAGGTGATAAGAATATTTTCTGGAGGTTAGAAGCAGTTTGGATGAGTTTTGGAACTTTCTGAAAAAAAATTCTAGATGCGCAGCGCCTTTGAGAGATGTGCAATGCCCTCTCTTCCAAATGCGCAGCGCACTTAGAAGATGTGCAACGCTAGTGACAGAAGTGTGGCGTCTCTTGTCCAGAAGTGTATCACCACCAAATAAATCACTCTTTTTCCCTCCAAACAATAAATTCAAGCTGTGGAAGTGGTAGCTCGATGTTGTGAGAGACAAATGAGAGTGAATTTGATGTTTTTACGAGCTTTATACTTGGTGGATTTGATGTTTTGGGCCTTGGGACCCACTTTACCTTCTTCACATTCACCTTTAAACTTTGAAACTTTACCCTTTTCACTATGACTTCATTCTTTGATAATTGATCATTTAATGGATTGAGACACTTTAAACTCTGACATTTTGATGCTTTGGCATATGGAACTTCTGAATTGGCAGCTTGGGAGCCATGAACTTATTACAAATTGAGTGACATAAAATTACATAATAAAAAATAAAAATTACATCTTGAAATGAAAATTACTCCTTACAAATCATATTTGCATGGTAAAGAGAGGTTTATTTGATCACTCTCTTGCTTTTTGGTCTTATGCAATGGAAATGGTGTATTGTACCTTGAAAACCCTAGGACCTAGTGGAAACCTTGACTAATTGGAATTCATGATGACATGACTGAATAGGTGATGTAACCTCATGAAATAATGGACTCTCATCAAATGAAAAAGTGAACTATCAAGTGATGAAATGACATATTTGAAAAGAGTGAACGTTGATGAAAATTTGCACCAAGTGACCAAATTTTTGCATGACCTAGTGGAATGATAAAAAAATTCTGAGTGGGACCCCTAAAATGAAATGAAAGAGTTAATTTTGATCACTGGTGTAAGGATGAAAATACTGACTCTAAAAACCCTCTCATGGACTTTAGATACTCTCAAATTTAATTGTGTATTTAAGGACCCATTTATGACATAAAAAACTTGCATTGACCTTAGTCAATGACCCTTTAGACTATGACATCAATGATTAATACGCTAAATTGACATACAAACCCCCAAAATGAATAGAAAGAGGAAATGACATTGTGATCCCTAGACCCTAGGAACCTAACAGGATCCATCTTTGGTATTTCGTCGAATCTCTTCTTGTACCAAGTTAGACGACAACCGCTCCTACTCTGGAAGCTTCTCCCTCCCATTCACCAAATCCTGGTAGTTGTGCCAGCTCTTGGGAAGTCCTAGAAGTTCTAGGCTCACCATATCATCCTCATCAACTATCACACCAACACTTCCAAGATCATGTCGACATTGAGTGAACTTTGTCAAGTATTTTGGTATTGCGTCGCCCTTATCCATCTTGATTTTTCTGAGCTTGTATTTCAGTGCCAACTTCCTGTGGTCGTTGATGTTCTGAAACAAGTCTATTAATTCCTTCCACATAGCATATGTAGTTTCCTCTCCATGGAGATTCGAGACAATATGATCTCGAACTCCTTCTAACATAATCCTTCTCACCTTTGCTACATTCTTATTCCATGCATCAATATTTTGACCATCTGTTGCTACAGGACTGGGAATATTACTGTCTATGAAATCATTTAGCTCTTTGTCTTCCAAAATTGCTTCCATCCTGTCCTTCCAAGCTATGTGATTCAAACTACCCTCAAGGGAATATTTGAGTCTCAATCCACATAAAGACATCTCGATTCTGTTGTTGGTCCTGAAGAGTAGATCTGCAAATTTGTTTCTCCTGTTCAAAAAAAAACTCATATTTTTCTCCTCTATAGTGATTCTTTCTTTGATACCATGTATAAAATCCAGATAAATTCAACTAATCTTGTAATATGCTAAAAAAAATACTTGAATCTATTCTACAAATTGCGGAAACCAATTACGATCGCACAATCACATGAATAAGAAAGAGAAATAATTTCAATCGCACAACACAAAGATTTATCTGGGAAAGCCTCAACTACAAACCCCACTATCTGTATATTGCATTAATTCAATAATATGAAACAATACAATTCTTCTCTTAGACTTGAGATATCTCTGCACTATCTCTGACTATCTCACTCTGATCCAAGCAAGTTTGGTCCAATACTTAACCAATTGCTTGCCTATGGATGCCCAACCTTGCTTGCACAATCCCTAGGGAGATTCAACCCCTATTGATTAGGAAATTCCCAATAATTGATTGCGCAATAAATCTAAGGCCTTCTGCTAACTCATCCATGACCTGTACATTTATCTAATTATACAATCGATAGTGCACTTCCCTTTAACTCCACTATCAATTGGGTCTTCCTCATAACTTACATGCAACAACTATTTATAGTGAATTATTAGTTATCTGATTGATCACTGCATGTGAATTAAATTAGATTTAATTCATTGGATCTCTGATTAACTCCTCCATCAGTTAGAACTAGTGAAACTGATTTTAACTCAAATAATTAAGTTAAATAATTACAACTCAAAATAAATTGTAATTGGACCCCCTAAAACTTAGAGAGAAATATACATGCCTCCAGTTTGACCCTCAACTCGAATTGATTGAGATAACTAAGTCTTCCTGACTCATTTAACTCGTACAAGCTATCATGTGATGTCGAATTACAGTTTCCTTCTAATTTAATTAAGGGAAAAATAAATTAGAAGCATCTTCTTGTTGTCAATTTCAATAGAGGGAATACTAAATTTTGGTGTTGATGCATTAAGGAGTTGGTTCTTCCTTCGAGTTGGTGTTAATACATTTTAATGTACTCTTTATATATATTAAGAAAATAATTTTGTGATTTTCTCCCGCTTATACATCGCAGGGAATGTTGGTATGGATCCTTACGAAGGAAGGGCCTAAGATCCTCATGGAGAATAGAGGAGATCTATGCTTAATGGTAATAATGGAGAGTGATGGCGAGAGTCCAGTTGAAGGGGGTCTATATATGGAAATCTCTTTGAGTCTTTGGTCATCCATTCTCATTTTCCCTCAGTGATTCTCGTGCTCTGGTTTTTTGTTAAGTTGTGTAATGATGGCATCGGAAGGTGTTCAGTCCCTGGAGTATGAATCGACAAGAATGAAAAGAGTGGAAGAGTTTATTTTCAAACTTTTAATGGGATGGATTGATATCTTGTCTCATAAGATAGATTTGTTGGAGAGCATCAAGGAGGCAAACGTGGCTCTAATGACAGCTAAGTTTGAGAGCATTAAGGTGAGCGTGGAAAGAAAGTTTATCAAGCTTGAGGAAGATATGATGGCCTACATCATAGAGCTTGTCAGTGACGGTATATTTGTAGAGGTCAATGACTTTTTTCAAGAAATCTATCTCCAGCACCAAGGAGTCACGAAATCCATCTAGAGAGGGCACAAAAGTTGAAGGAACAGGTAAAGGAAAGTCTACCTTCTGGATAGATAAGGATGAAGTTGGACCTTCTAAGCTAGCCTAAATCTTAATATTTTTATTTATTTCAAGTTTATTTTGTTGTTGGGTCAATTTTGTTAGTTATATGGGAGATATTGGTGTATAATTTTAGTCCAAAGAGCCCATAGAGGCAATAAGACCCTGCTCTAGATATATTGGAACATGGAAGTTGTTGAAATCACAGAGTTATGCTTTGTATTTTCTGATGTAAATTATTATGGCCATGTAATCTAGCTTTATGATATAAAAAGTAATCATTCCTTTAAAATATATATATATATATATATATATATATATATATATATATATTAGAATAGAAGTGGCAGGAGTCGGAGGGGCAATTTTTAGCCCCAAGGAAAATAAAAAGATAAGTTATGCTTGGGGACTAGGTACAGCTACAAACATATAGTTGAGTATTTAGCATTATGGAAAAGTGTAGATATTACAATGAAAAGGGGCATAAGAGAGGACTCGATGATTGTTGTTAGAACAATATTCAAGTCTCTATTATCCATTAAATATAAAATCCCTCTTGTTGTAAGAAGAATTGTTCTCCAACTAAAAAAGTTCGAAGAAGAATCCCTTTTTCATGTTCTAAGACTCCTCAATGGAGAGGTTGATAGTCTGGCCAATCGAGGAGTGGAGATCAGATGTAGAGTCGTTGAGATTAGTGGGAATGATAGAGGTTTTTCCCCTATGTCATAACCATGTGACTGACTATAATCAAAGATCCAACCAAGCTTGTGTTTATCTGAAATCTCGAATAAAAGGGTTTAATTCTTGCATGAGAAAAGGTCTAGTCATAATTACTAAGGAGAGACCACTTGAAGGTCTTAATAAAAATATATCAATACATGGTTATCTCTGGTACATGTTGATCTCCTCTGATAAATGGAGAGTTGGAAGAAAACGGTGGAAATTTTGTTTAAATTTATAATGGGGTGGATTAATCTTCTTTCCAGAAGATTGGACATGATAGACAGTGGAAGGGCATCCAGCGATAAATTGGCTAAAGTAAAATTTGAATGTCTAGAAGTAAAGGTGGACCGGAAATTCGCAAGTTAGAGGTGAAGTTGATGACTAGCAGTGTCGAGATGTCAAGCTTCGATTTCTTTGTATGTACCTATGATTTCATGAACGTCAAGACAGATGCCGATGATAAGAAGCATCAAGAATACTTTGGAGGAGGCGTAGCTGCTGCAGAAACGAGCAAAGGAAAAGAATTATTCCAAAATGGAGCAGATGAACCTGGTCCCTTTGGTCCTGTTTAAATTTCTCTAGTTTATGTATTACAAGTATACTTTGTTGTTGGGTCAGTTTGTTAGATTATATGGTAGATATCATTGTAGAGTTATAACTCAGAAAGCGAGGAAGGGAAATAAGACTATGTTATGGATCTACTAAATAAAAGCTTGTTTTGTTTTTGTTTTGTTTTTTCTTACGTTTTTGCTCTGTTTATGTAATTTTGGCTTTATAATATAATTTTATTCATTTCGTTTAAAAAAATAATAAACTAATAAAATAAATATATTTGGAGATGTGAAATTCATTTATATATTAAAAAAAAAAATTATAATTTTAGTATGAGGGTTTTCAGCAGTGCATTATATTAGCTTGCAAATGGGGTAGCAAGCTAAGTGGGTTTGATTGTGGGAAAAAAATCTACAGTTAAATATGCTTGAGCCAGAGGAGTTTTGGGATGGGTGACCTCACGGGAAGTCCTGGTTACCAGGTGCAAGCCCCGAAAGTGATGATTGAGGTTAAGTGATTCATTTCACTAGTTTCAATCCCACTTCTTCACCCCTGTGAGCATCACCACATGCAATGAGTGCTAAGTGGACTATTCAAAAATCATGAGAAATTAGTCAGTTACGATGGAAATGGTCATAGATGAATGAATTAATTAACGCAGTTGAATCCCAAAAAAATGATATCTAATTATAATTTTAACAAAAACTATCACATCAAATTGGAATGATAACAAATCAATTGTAAATTTTTTATCTTTACACCAAATAATAATAATCAAATATATTATATTTAATATTTTAAAATAATTTTTAAAAAATCCTTTTTATTTTGTTTTGTTTGTAAGCCGTCAAAATAACCTGAGAATTGCACAAGGCTTAGGCCACACTAGCCCTTAGCATGGTTGGATTTTTTATCATGGAATTTCGAATGGGTGACCTTTATACCATAGGGTGCCTTAACAGATCACCTTTTCATAGTCTACTCTATGCCCTGTGGGCAAATTTAAATAAAATTAATAACATATATATTAACATATAAAATAATTATATTAATTACAATTTTACAAATTAATTTATGAGTTGATATTATATAGAATTAAATTAATATAATTTACAAAATTAATTTATCATATAATACCATATGTATCGATTATTTACTTATAACTAAAATATTAATAACACCCTCACCATCTCTTAGGAATCTATTGAATAGTATTTATAATGGTTAGATTTTTTATTTTTATTTTACATTTTTTAAATGTTGCAAAAAAAATTATAATTTAGTTGCTACTAAATGTTATTTACAAATGCATATTGACTCATCATTATTATTCAATTTTTATAACTTAGTTGTGGCTAAATGTTATTCAGGAATGCATGTTGACTCATCACTATTATTTAAGAAAAAAAATACCACCTAAAATGACCCACTTATGATCCTATAAATCTTGGTTCATCAACATGTTTCCTTAAATCTAAGGAAAATAATTCAGTAACCAATTAGAAGTAGTTTTAGATTTTATCGCATGACCAAAAAGTAGTTTCAAACAACATAATATTCACAAGGAAGCCAATATCCCATGTAGTTATCATTGAGGCTACTTCTAATATGATATTGTACTTTCTAATAACATTTAGTCGTGTACAATATAAGAGCAATAACTCGAATTGGTGGGAAATAGGTCTCACACTCTCCCCCTTCTAGTTTCAATCCCCAATACGACATTCGGTCCATTGGATAAGACTAAAAGGGTATATTTCCTGAAGAGTGGGACCCTCCCTATAGGTGTGTCCTCTAACATATCAACCCTTACTAAGTCATAAATTCCTGTTTAGAAGTTAGCTTACATATCGTTGACATTAGCTTAGAGTTTATAATGAAAACTAGTTGGAGTTGAACCTTCACCGTTGCCCAAACAAACAGACAAATTACCAGTTCCATTAAATCTTATTTATTTGAGAGGCACATTCTATAGCCGATTATGAGGGAGATGTGTAATTCCTTCCTTGCTCAATTTAATATGTGCCAATTTTAAAATAAAAATAAAATATTCTCTAAATAAAAGAATAATTTCTTCTATAACAAAACCAAAATAAATACAAATGCTTCCCTAGATGGGATGACGAATATGGGGGGGGTGCGCGTAGGCACTGCCCCACCTGACCAATAGGATAGGGACGTGGCATCAAGCCACTGGCAAGTGTATGTAAATCAACCAAGGATTTAATGTTTAATGGCCTCACTCCCATGTGAGTGTGAGGACACTACAAGGAAAAGACCCTCTAACGGAGGTTATAAAGGAGGTTTTTAGTGTTATAAAATGGGCCAAAATTGTCAAAAAAACAATTGCTACAACATCCGTTTATGGTTACGGAGGTTTTGGCGGAGCTTTTAATGGAAATTCAACACAACTAAAAAAAAATGGGCGGGCGGAGGTTATTACGGATGTTTTTTTCATCGGTGCGCTACTCTAGATTTAACGCACCTATGCGTACATGTAGAAGTTGCCCCGGGGCGGTCGAAGGAGAATGCACCGGACCGTTAAGGTATAAAACCACACCGGGGCGTAGTGTTGGTGATACAACGCACAGGGTCATTCTAATTGGTCTTGGGATTTGTGTGGTGCCCATAGGTCGTATCAACACACCGGTGCGTAGACTTATAGAAACGCACCAGTGCGCAGTATCACACAAATGCACCGAAATTTGTAATTGGTATTGGTATTCGTGTGGTGCCCATAGGTCGTACAAATGCACCGGTGCGTATAGACACATAAACACCCTGGTGCGTAGTATCACACAAATGCACCAAGATTTATAATTGGTATCGGTATTCGTGTGATGCCCATAGGTCGTACAAATGCACTGGTGCGTATAGACACATAAACGCCCTGGTGGGTAGTATCACACAAACGCACTGAGATTTATAATTAGTATCGGTGTTCGTGCGATGCCCATAGGTCGTACAATCACATCGGTGCGTATAGACACATAAATGCACTTGTGCGCCGTAACGCAAAAATGCCTCGATATTTTTAATTGATTTTGGTATTTGTGCGGTGCCCACAGGTCGTAGAAACGCACCTGTACTCTTAAGAATACAAATGCACCAGTGTACAGTAACTGACATGCATCGGTTTTCATTTTGTATTTTTTAGAAACATCGACCTGTGACAGTGCAATTATTGTGATTTTTTTAAATTCATTATTCATCAAAAGTCGACACACCTTATACCAATATTCATATTAATTAAATTTTTATTAATGCATTTGAATGTGATGTTGGATTAGTTTGTTATATCCTATCATAATTATTGTGGTTTTTTTAAATTCATTATTCATCAAAAGTCGACACATATATATCTTATAACAATATTCATATGAATTAAATTTTTATTAGTGCATTTGAGAACGACAATGGAGAATGCAATAGCGAAAATGGAGAACGCAATAGAATAAATTAAAACACACACACACACACAATATATATATATATATATGAATAAGACATTCTTTTTCGTACAAAATGGGACAGTTATTGGTATCCCTTTGTCTTTCAATTGGGACACTATGTCCATTACATTAAAGAAAATGTATGATTTCACAGACATATTTTAAAAAATACAACGCCTTGCTTTGATATCCAAACATAGTGATCATCATTCTTCACGTGAACTACTGTCATTGCTAGAGCTACTTCCATGACTTGGGTTATTTTCAGGAATGTTTTGTTCACGGTGTTGATTGTTTTCTTCTTCTTCACCTTCCATCTACAAACATAAAAATAAATTGTAATGAGTGTATATACATTGGTGAGAATAATAAAAATTGCAATATTAAATAATATACATCAATGTAAATCGAAAAGAAATGACGTACCATTGCAACAATTGACTCATAAACTATACACATTCTTTCAAAACCATGTAACATGCCATCTTTCAAGATTTCATCTGTTGACGCAGTTCCATACTTTGTTTCCTGCAAGTTTTATACCCCATAACAAATCATATATTTAATGTAAAAGATTTTTTTTCTATTAATTATAGACGGAGCTAAGTAAAACAAGATCGATAAATGCTTACAAATTCCACAATTAAGTTCTGATATGCCAGCATATACTCACAACCCATATTTAACCCAATTTCAATCAATTCCTTTGATGGTTCTTCTTTGTATGTTAGCAACTGTTTGAAGACATTCAATGATGATTTTTGTAAAACAACTTAAAAAATACAAAAAGAAATCTAGTTAAGTTGTTATCAGGAAGTAACAATTACTCACAAACTTAGATATCAACCATTTTCTTCCTTGTCGTCCTGTTTTATGTGCTGAATGGGTTCCATTTTCTTTTCTTTACTACAAAAAAATACTTGAAAATTAATATTTAATGCTAAATTATTTATTTATGTACCTATTGATCGAAAAATTCAATGATTACATATTACATTTGAAGCACGTTGTTGTTGAGATGGCTCCTCCTGCGATGCAATTTTGTCCATTTCTTTGACCATCTCCTTGTACACCCTTTTGGACATTCCTAATGGCATATTTCTGATATCAGCTCGTTCATCTTTTGAGATTTTCATAATCTTCCTAAAAATGTAACATGACAATAAACTATTTAATTTTTATATTGATATATGAAAAGTAAATATAACAAAAGTGATATTTATAAATATTTCTAGACAAACATTTAAAGGAATATTACTTTTTCATTCATTCTTTTTTGTTGTTGTATGTTTTTTCTATTAAAAGTCTAACATGTCTCATTGACCAATTCTCTGGAAACTCTTTCTATAGTTTAGATAAAATTTGGTTCTTGGAATCATTGGATTGGTTTTTGTATTGTAAGTAGAAAGAATGTCTATACATTCGTTCCACTAGATCCCTCAAACTTTTGTAAAATATTTTCCCCCTTTCATTAACCTCCAGCACCACTCTAGATGAGCTAAGGAGCAATTCATTTTCATTTGTATGTTCTATTTTTTTTCTTTTCTTAGAACAACATTCCTTTTCTGAGTTGTTGGTCCCTGTAGAACATTAAACAGATGTGAATTAATAGACTGTTTGACACACGTTATTTAATAATTTTAATTATATTATTAATGAAAATTAAAAAAATAAACTCATATTGGATCGATAGTATTTTTTCATTCACCTGATTCATCCTTTTGCAATTTTCCCATCGAGCTTTTACGCTCTTCTGGTCCTAGATCAGAAATAATCTTATCGAGCTTCGTCATTTTGTGGCTCTGCATGATACACAGTAAACAATACATATTAGTTAAACTTACATATAGTTCAAAAATAATATTTTTTGGGAAGAATTTACAAAGAACTTGACTTTTTTTCTTTTCTTGATGTGTTATCAATATTTTTGTTTTTTTTTTTTCTACGTAAAACTAATTCTATTATGTATAAAATTTACTGGTACAAAACTGCCACAGTGTCAGCTGTGAGAGCCTGACTACTGGGCTTGATGAACAAGCTAGTCAAAGAGAGTCTGGACTGCCCTAGATGGGAAACCAGTCCTTTTAACCAAAATGTCTTTGCCGCCCTTGAGAGGGAAATCGGCCTTATGTTCATACATAACAAGGTAGCATAGAAATATGTACTGAAATTAATAATCAGCCATTCCAGCTGAGCCTCGAGGTCAGGAAGCAAAAAATTCCAACAGTAAATGAACAAAAAAACCTGGAGAGATTGAGAGCTAAGAGTGTCACTGTTCATGTGCTGGAGACTGAGGTTCTTCCACAATCCTGCATCCATAATCATTGTTTTTGTCTTCCATTTCTGCTTTGAGGGCGTCTTCCATGTCGGTGTGCTCAACATCCTTTCTCATCGCATTCAGGGGAGGGAGATTGGACACTGCAGGTAGAACCTCTCCGCTGGCGATGCTTGAGACCTGAGGGGGCAGGGGATTGGCTGCGCGGGTAGGAGCGAGGTTGGGAATCTCTTCACAGAGAGTGACAGTGATGAATGCAGTAACAATGGGATTATTCGAGGATCATTCAAAACAAAGTTCAGCATGCTGGGAGGATTGCCTAATGGAGGGCCTAGAGAACTCATGAGTGTAAGGAGGGAGAGCACTGCTGGAAGGAACAGAAGCCATGGGAGGGGTAGACGGAGCAGCACGAACATTTTCCAGGTGGCGCCCACGTCCTCTTCCTCTGCAGCTTCGCGTAGCTTGTGGTTGAACATGCTCCTCATCAGCAGAGGAAGAGCCCGAGGCAGAGCTGTGAGAAGGGCGATGAGAAGAGGCAAGGCCCCGACTAATTCCTCGCCGGCACCTCATTCTCTGGCGGAGACGAGGCATGGAGATAGGGGCGGGGAGATGGAAACTAGAGCAGAAAGGATGGACTGAGATCTCAGGAGCCCTACGATAGGAGTTGACACCGCTGAAAATTGCCGACTGAGCACGAAGAGGAGAGTCAAGACCACCAAGATGATCCGCCGAAACTCTGTGAAGAGGATTAACACTACAGAGGGGGCTGTGAGAGAAGTGATACCTGGGGAGAGTTTCAAAACATGCAAGAAGAGTGCACCATCGTCCAGTCTGCGTTCTCGCACTGGAATCTGCAAAACCAAGAGGGCATTCACCGCGGAGGGGAGACGGAGTTCCGCCACAGCAAGCACAACCATTCGCATCATCCAGAATGAGCGCCATGACCAAGAGAACCGCCATATGAAATGGGATGGTGAGCTGATCAAGAGAATTAACACCTGCTCGAGCTGGCGAGTTAATGTGTTCATAAATGCTGGTACAGGGAGCCATATGGGCTTCCCATGCAAGCTCCTTTGGGAGCTGCGCAGGGACCCTTGTCCCATCAAACAACTCAGGCATCCGCATCCGGAAAAGAACAGTCTTTGCGCACCAGCATGGTGCAATTCTGCAGCATTTCTCCTTCATGGATGATGGTGAGGGGGCCATGAGTGAGTGTGTTTGTACTATCAGTTCCAAAATTGGCCAAGAGATCTGCGACTTTGTTACCTTCTCGTTTGACATGAGTGAAGGAGATTGCCCTGTTGCTTTTTAGCCAGTTGCAGATCCTGTCAATTCTAGCAGCCAAATGCCAACTGTGGGCTACCTTTGTTGGATTGGTACCCCATATGAGCTGGTTAACCATATTGATGATAACTTGAGAGTCCCCTTCAATGATAATAGGAAAGAAGCTGTAATGAAGAGTGAGGCAGAGGCCTTGCCAAAGGCCTTCTAATTCAGCCGAGTTATTAGTATCCCATCCAATTGATCCATAGTAGATAATTTGAATTTCTCCCTTTGAGTTTCTAAAAATTCCACCAAAACCTGCTTGACCAGGATTTCCTCTAGAAGCTCCGTCAAAATTTAATTTGAAAACCCCATAAGGGGGTGGAGACCATTGCATAGGAGTATCAGGAGTCACCCTATTCCTGATAGTTGGTGTAAACACAATTTTGAGATTCCAGTTTTGCCAAATGGAGATTTCTTTGGGTTGTTTTGGATAATCATCTTCCTACCAGGAGTGGAGAGCCAGAGATTCCTGGAGATTGTTGCTAATGGAGCTCCAAATGGTGTCCAGAGTTGAAGCTTTATTTTTAAAGATTCGTTTATTTCTTTCTTTCCACAGAGACCAGAAAAGCAGGCCGGGAAGAAGCTGCCAGAGGGCGTTAAGAAGGGAGGATTTGTAAGGGCGTTTTGGCCAATTGCGAAGAATGTTTTTTATGTCTCCCATGGGTTTATTCCTTTGGCAGCGAAAGCTGCACTTTTCCCATAAGGTGTTGGCTAAAGGGCAGAGCAACATGAGATGCTGGATAGTTTCAGCGCTTTGATTGCAGTTAGGACATTGAGAAGGTCCTATGAAACCCCGTTTGACCATATTGTCCCAAGTGAGAATTCTTCTATGGCTAAGGAGCCAGAGGAAGGTAGAGATCTTAGGCCAGGTGTTTGGGCTCCAAATCAGTTGCCAGAGAGAATCACGAGGGAGCGGAGAGGGGTGCATCAGAGAATAGGCTTCTTTCATTGTGAACATACCTTTCGTTGTGTAACCCCATCTGAGAATGTCAGAGTCCTCCGAGCTTCTGATTTGCCTTCGCTGTAGCTCTTTGCTGAGAGCTTCCCAATCAGTGCCTTGAGCTTGTGGCGCTATGTGGTGTGAGGGCTTCCATTGCCTGAACCCATTACGATCTAAGGGCATCCACTGATTGCATACCTTGTCTTCCATTGCATCGTTGTTGTTTCCCAAATTGATTTGAGAGTAAGTTTCAAGAAGCTTTGGGTTTTGCTGCCAGGAGTCGGACCAGAACCTAGCCGAGTTTCCATTGCGAATTTCCCAGAAACTATGTTGCTGTATGAGCGCGCGGTGCTGCTTGGCTGCATTCCAAACAAGAGAACTTGATTGCTCGGGGGCGAGCCTTATTAAGTCTGTCGTAGATCTGTTGTTGGCATATTTTTCTGTCCAAAGTTTAGCCCAGGGAGTGTGTGGGCTTGAAATCCATTTCCACCAAACACGAGCTCCCATGACTTCGTTGCTATGCATGGGGTTTCTAAGGCCAAGACCGCCTGCGTCCTTGGGAGTACAAATAGTATTCCAATTGACCAAGGCCCATTTTCAATTCCGACCAGAGGATCCCCAAAGGAAGTTTCTTTGCAGAGATTTTATTTGTTTGAGAACCCATTTTGGGGCAGCAATAACCGAAAACAGGTAGAGGGGCATTGATTGCAGCACAGCTTTAATGAGAGTAAGTCTGCTGACCATATTAAGAGCTCTGAAGGTCCAAGAGGATAACCGAGATTCCAGTTTTTCGAGGAGACGGTTCCAGGAAGAATGACTGATAGCAGAATCAATAAGAGGAGCGCCAATATATTTGTCAGGGAGAGAAGCAACAGAAAAACCCAGAATGCGAGCAATATTGGCTTGGGTGAGAGGAGGAGTATTGAAGAAAAAAATCTGAGATTTAGAATCATTAATAGATAACCCAGAGGCTTTAGAAAAAAGGTTGAGAATGGCTTTGAAATAACGGGCTTCTTGAACTGAAGGATGGCCAAAGAGCATATTATCATCCACAAATTGCTAGTGCATAGTGACAGGGGCTCCATGAAGAGAGATGCCTCGCAAGTGATGATTGCGAACCTCGTTGTGAATTAATCTGCCAAGGCCTTCAGCCATGAGAACAAAGAGGAAGGGGGAGAGAGGATCCCCTTGCCTGATTCCTCTGGAGGGAAATATGGGGGGAGAAGGAATCCCATTAATAAGAATAGAGAGAAAAGAAGAAGTCATGAAGCTCATTATCCATCTGATCCACATTTGATCAAAACTAAAAGCACTTAAAATTTGTTGTATATAATTCCAATTCAGTTTGTCAAAGGCTTTGGATAGATCGAGCTTGAGAAGCATACCTGGCTTCTTGCAGACTTTTAAGGAGTGTATAATCTCATGGGTTAAAATTATACCATCCAAAATTTGTCGTCCTTCCACATATCTTGTTTGCTCTGGCGAGATGAGAAGTGGAAGGAGCAGCTTGAGCCTGTTAGCAATAACTTTGGAAATGACTTTGTAAATCACGTTACAAAGAGCAATAGGTCTGAATATTTCCGGTTTGCTGGGTTGCTCCTCTTTTGGAACCAGTGCAATGAATGTGGTGTTGAGGGAGGGCAAGAGCCAATGCATGTTTCATAATTCCTCAACAAGTTTCCAAACTTCATGTTTGATTAGATCCCAGAAATACTGAAAGAAATTAGAAGTAAATCCGTCTGGTCCCGGAGCCTTACCATCCTTGAACTGCGCCATAGCTGTGTCCACTTCTTGGGGAGAAACAGGGCGTAGAAGGATTTGATTGTGCTCAGTCGTAATCAAGGTGGGTATAAGTTGCTTGATTTGGTCGATAGTTGGTTGTCTGTTGACCGGAAGTTCTTGTTGGATGCCCTTAAAATAATCCACGAGTTCCTTTTCCATGTCTTCATGCTTCTCCATCCGCTCTCCTTGCTAATTGGTGATGTGGTTGATTCGATTTTGCATTCTTCTTTGGATAGTTGAGCTATGAAATAATTTGGTGTTTCTTTCACCTTCCTTTAGCCAACGTATTCTCGATTTTTGCCTCCAAAGGATCTCCTCTTGTTTGTATCTGTCCTCCAACTGTTTTTGAAGATCTAGCTCCTTAGAAGCGAGAGTCTCAGATCTTCCTTTAGTGATGATTTCCTGTTGCACTTCATTCATTTTCTGCTCAAGGATCTTCTTTTCCAAAAATATATTCCCAAAGACTGTCTGATTCCAATTTTTGATATGACTTTTGAGGAACCTGAGCTTTTGCTGAAACTGGTACATTTTGGAACCCTTTGGCGGTACAAAGCTCCTCCATGCAGCATGTATCATTTCTTTGAAGGATGGATGAGTAAGCCAGAAAGCTTCAAATCTAAACGGCTGCTTTGGATGGAACCCTATGTTTTTCCATTGAAGCAGAATGGGCCAGTGGTCCGAGCCAGCAAGGGGAAGAATTGAGCCTATGATGTCCCCACCCACATGTATGGTGTTGTCCAATATGAGGAATCGATCTAATTTTGAAGCGATTTTCTAACCTCCCGTTCTTCTATTGTTCCAGGTGAACATGCCATTACAGAAAGGTATATCAATGAGCTAGTTTTTATTAATGAAATTTTTGAAGTGGGTGCTTTCCGGATCAAGTCTAGACCTTCCTCCAGATTTTTCATCCATTCTAGTGATCATATTGAAATCTCCTCCAAGGATCCAAAGGCGATGGGATCTATTCGAATTGAGATGCACCAAAGTTTTTAAAAGCGCTATCTTACTCGCCTGATCTTGAGGAAAATAAACATTGGACAAGTGCCCGTGTATGTTAGTTCCAATAGGATGGAAGGTGGCCTGAATGAGGTTGTGTGCTGCATGAAAGTCGGCTACCAACATAGATTGTGTATCCCAGGCTATTGCAAGTCCTCCGGAGAAACCTGAGGCATCCACAGCGACCGAGCTACTACTGGGCCATGCTTTTGATAAGATTGAGCCCAGCATTTTACTATTACATTTGGTTTCCCTGAAGAAAGAGTATTTGAGGCTTCTCTTTTTGAATCATGTTCTTAATCATTCTGTACTTCCCTGGGCTATTGAGCCCTCTTAAATTCCATGAGACTAGCTTCATGGGGAACTATTTGCTAGTGGTTTGAAGAACCGAGTTAACTTGGGATATCGCCCTGAATCCACCAGCATCTCCCCAAGAGTGATGGTACGTTGCCAATCTGGTTTTCGACCTCTCTTCTTGGTTTCTTTCATCACTTTCAGGCTATCCCAATGACTGCCTGGCTGAATACCCAATTTCTTTTGTTGTTGAACTTTAGAGAGGGTTGCCTCGAGTGATTCTATTTGTCGAGGATTGATCTTGTCAAAAAAAAAATTCCTGCAAGCATCTTCTAGGCCTATGAGATCTAGTTCTCCTAGATCGAAGCCTTCTTAATCTTCCTCCATGTGGGTAAACTGAACATTATCCGGAGAATCTTTACTGTCCTGACTGGGGTTAGAATAATGCCCATCCAGATCCATGAGATTAGGGTCCCAAGTCACCTTCTTTTGCTTCGAAGAGGGGTTGGAATCTGAGAGGGCAACAGTTTGCGGCTCTGAATGTGAGGGCACCGAGGATGCAGGGTTGGGCTGATTTGAGGGGGCGGCAGAAGGGGCTGAGGGATTGAGAGAGGCAGGGATGGAATCGCTCTGTGGGTTAGATTGAGCAAGAATGGAAAAACTATTGCTGGTGGATGGGGCAGTAGCAGAAGCGCTAGGTTTTTTCCCAGAAGGAGTGGATTTCTTGTTATGTCTTCGTCTGGATGGAACTTTAGTAAACCCATCTTCTTCCGTTTTGTCTCCAGCTTCTTGACTCCTTGTCTGAGCAGTTAGAGGGAAATCTCTGAAGAAATGTCCATGGACGTGGCACCTTCTGCAGTGAAATGGAACATGTTCGTAATCTAGCGGTTGAATCCATTCAAAATCATCATGGAATAAACTTACCGCGTCTGGTAGGGTGTTGTCCAGATTCATGTAGACACATATTCGGGCATAGGAGGTGTATCTTCGTAGCTTAGTTTCTTCTGCTAT
The DNA here is from genome assembly GCA_034641835.2 of Pinus albicaulis. Taxonomy (NCBI): domain Eukaryota; kingdom Viridiplantae; phylum Streptophyta; class Pinopsida; order Pinales; family Pinaceae; genus Pinus; species Pinus albicaulis. The sequence continues at coordinate 296,959,563 of CM076584.1, read as the reverse complement.
CTTTATGAACTCTCCTAACCATTTTCCAATCTCCTGAAGTGATTCCTCGTCCCAATATTCAAGTGGCAGCGAGTATAGACGAATCCATACAGGTGCCCAGTTGAAATTCTCTTGGTCTGGGTTGAATCTTTCCACCCAGTTTCGGAGATATATCCCTGCCGAGTTGAAAAAATAGGGGTCGTCATCCATTACCTTGTTTCTGTCCTTGATGCAGTTAAAAATAGCTGTGAAGAAGCCTTTCGGACCCAGTTGCAGAGTAACGTGTCCCTTGGGCTTCCATTTGGATGCAATCCATCCTTGTAAGGCTTTTTCAGTTGGCCAAAACCCAATAAATTTCCCAATAAGGGCGTGATCCCTCATGTACTGAATTCTGGCATTGATACGATGACTTGGCAAGTCGATTTTGGGTCTATCTGGAGCTATGGGCTTGCAGGTGGAAGAAGTGGCCTGCGGCATATCCGTTTGTTTTCCAGAGGTCGACTCCTGAGTCGCATCAATCTCCTGCTTGTTGTCAGAATCATCTTTGCGCAAATCAGGCATACCTTCGTTTCCGCTTTCATTTGCAAGGGGAGGCTGACTGCGCCCCCCCCCCCCCTGGTTGCAGTCGCCATACTTGTGTGTAGAGCTACGATGTTTGAGAAAGATAGCTCCGTCAGTGCTTAACCGAGTTGCAGAGATCGCTAGGGTTTCTACCAAGTAAGAGAACTACAAACCCTAGCAGAGCGCGCATTCCGTATTATGGTGACATGGAATTGGTCGTTATCAATATTTTTGTTACTTGATCTCTTGTCAGTCATTTCTTTATCAATCTCAAATATGTACCATATCATTCATGAATATATTTATAAATAAATTGTCAACTTTTCAAGTAAAAAAAAATCTCAAGAAACCGGTGTGCCATTCATGGTGTACACACCGACACCGGTGCATGGGTGTCTTAGAAACACACCGCACAAACAGTATAATATACTGTACGGTGCTCTATGTCAACAAGGAGCACCGGTGCGTTACATGTCAACCACCGACCGATTAACCATGATAAAATAATAAAAATCGTCCAGTGTTAGTTTTTGTAGCATAAACCGGTGCCATATTTTACATATGGCGCACCGATAAAAAAAATTGTTTTTTTAATTTTTTATCACACTACTTTCATGGTGTTCTTGTACAATACAGAACATTGGTGCGCTAGGTTACGTCGAGCACACCGATGAAAAAAAAAATATGTTATTTTTAAATTCACGCAAGGGCCGACATGGATTGGGATCCGACTATGCAAATCGTCTCGTCGGTTGGATGTCTTAGGTCTATATTTAGCAATAAAAACCCTATAAAACTAAATTGAAAAGCCCTAATTCTGAAATCACAGAAAGAGGGAGAAGAAAGGGCAGAAACAAGAAGAATGTAGGGTTTGTATTTGTATTTTTTTATTTTTTTTTGAAACAGAACATTCGCGATGCGCCATAATGAAATAGCGCACCGGCTGCATATTTTACAAATGGCGCACTAAGAAAAAATATTTTTTTTTTAATTTTTTATCACAGTACTCTCGCGGTGTGCTGGGATAATAGAGCGCACCGGTGCGCTCAGGTACACAGGGCCGACATGGATTGGGATCTGATTATGCAAGTCATCCCATGGGTTGGATGTCTTAGACTTATATTTAGCAATACAAACCCTATAAATATAAATTGAAAAGCCCTAATTCTGAAATCACAGAAAGAGGGAGAAGAAAGGGCAGAAACAAAAAGAATGTAGGGTTTGTTTCTAAAATGAATTTTTTTTGGCGAAACAGCATGTTCGTGGTGCACCATAATGAAATAGTGCATCGGTGCCATATGTTACATATGCCGCACTGATAAAAACATATTTTATTTTTTTTATTTTTTATCATTGTACTTTCACGATGCACTGGTATAACAGAGCGCACCGAGGAAAAAAAAAATTCTGTTTTTTTTTAATTCACGCAAGGGCCGACATGGATTGGGATCTAACTATGCAAGACGTCCTATGGGTTGGATTTCTTATGACTATACAAACCCTGTAAATCTAAATTGAAAAGCCCTAATTCTGAAATTACAAAAAGAAGGAGAAGAAAGGGTAGAAACAAAAAGAATCTAGGGTTTTTGTTTCTAAAAATGGATTTATTTTTTATTTTGTTTCTAAAAATTGCAAAAAAAGCAAAAAAAACTGCAGAGAAAAAGTTAAAAAACAATAAGCTTTGATTTTTTTATTTTTTTGTTCTTTTACTGCATTAAAAAAACAACAGAAAAAAAGTTAAAAAAACAATCAACTTTGATTTTTTTTTCTTTTACTACATTAATAAGAAAACTGCAGAAAAAGTATAAAAAACAATAAACTTTACTCACATCGTTTGAAATTCTATGCTACAAGGTTTAAATCACCAAAGATTTGGAATTCTAATTTTCTGAATACTTATGTTCGAACGTATTTCCCTGCTCCACAGTGCTCTCGTGCTCTGTTTGCTCCAGGTATGTATCCTGCAAATCTCTGGCTGAAATTTTTTGCAAAAATAGTGAAATAATGAAAAGTGTTTAGTATTTAAAGAAATGTTTTATGAAATTAGATTTTCGAAAATATTTCGCCGCCCATTTTTCAATTAACTGCTCTTTTTTCACTTAAAGAAAATAGAGTTGCGTTTTTTTTATTTGTGGTTATTCATCACCAGTGCCTCCCTTAATCGAACTGCACCGGTGCATCTAGGTATAAAACAGCACCGGTGCGCATTACCAAAAACGCACCAGTGCGGTGATCTGTACATTACGCACCAAAATTACATTTAGGTGTGTGCACCAAAATTTATTGTTGTTTTGCTAAAATGCAAGGAGAAAATATCATAATTATATGGAATGGAAAACTCTTCAAAATCTAGCTCGTTCCATAATATTTCTTAAATTCCATCACGGAGTTCTCCCTATCTATCTCGAGATGTAATATTTACTTCAGATTTTATTTATATTTTCACTATCTAATTGAATTTATGTTTTTTATCCATGCAGTCAATCATGCACAGCTTAATTAAATTTATAATGTATACAAATTTGTAGGTTCATGCAGATTCAGCATCGAGTTCAGATGCACAAAATATTCAAACTACTCCAAAACGTCAGAAGTTATTATCAAGAGTTGCATACCACAAGGCGCATTTGGTAGATGAAAATGGACAGCTGCTTCACCCTGCCAATTGTAACAATATTGCATCTTCTAGCCACAATCCCAGGACAATGATGGTAATTATAATTATAATTGTTTTGGTATATATATTGATTAATATGTAATTATTCAACGTCAAACCAATTTATAATCATGTAATACTGTCAACGTGGTTACTAATTGATATCATATATTTTGTACTAATCATGTTCAAATAATTTTTTTTTAATTATTAGGATTCTAGTGATGATGAAAGACCTACCTACCATCTTTCATTGCACCCCACGACAATGTCAAATCAAGAGAAGACTGAATTAAGAGAAAAAATCGGAGAGGAACAATACCAATAATGGTTGAATCAACCACCAATTCAATTCCTGCTACGTCCAGATTCACCAATTAGGAATGACTATAGCAATAGTAGTTCTTCACAAGCTAGCAATGGAGGCAATCAAATAGAGGTTGGTATGGGTGATTACTTAAGGGATACGACTGCCATGGAGACAATGTTGTTAGATGCATTCCAAAATGATGATCAACTAGGGGATGATGCTCATATCGCTGACACCTTTTTCGAAAGCATTAAATTTTCTTCCACCACCCTCTCTTTGGACCTGGCGGTTAGTCAAAGTCTACCCAGTTGAGGACAACAATGTTACTGTACAACTTGAAAGCAAATTTTGGCTTGTCGAATGCATGTTTCTCGGAAATTTTGAGGTAAGTTACCATAAAGTACTCTGTTATATAAATTTGAAATATAATCAGTACACTACAATGAACATTACAAACGGTAAATTTTATGAACGTTAATAATTATATCGACATTAATGTACATTTATTAATATATTTTTCCATGATCACAAACTACAGGTTATTCAAAGATAAGGTTCTTCTGAGTGATAATGTCTTGCCTGGTAGCTGCGAAGAGGCAAAGAAATTGTTGAAAATGTTGGGTGTCGAGTACATATCATATCATGCATGTCCAAATGATTGTATTCTATATAAAGGATAAAATGCAGACAAAGAGATGTGTTCGAAATGTGGGCATGACAGGTATGATAAATAAATAAAAGAAGGGTAAATCACGTACAGGTCCTCATTTTAAGATATTGAGGTGCATGCCTATAATCCCAAGGATTCAAAGGCTCTTTCATTGCAAAGAATTAGTTATGTTGCAGGGATGGAATGCCTCACAGAGAAGTGAGTTGGGAGTTATGTGAATCCCAACTAATTCAATATCCATGAAGCATATAGAGGATACATGGCCCAAAAAATTCAAGGATGAAGTACGAAGTCTACGACTCAGCATAGCCATGGATGGCGTCAACCCATATTCCCTCCAAAACACCAACTATTCTATTTGGCCTGTAGTAGTGATCAATAAAAATATCCCCCCATGGTTGTCCATGAAGAATGAACATCTTATGTTGGCTCTCATAGTCCCTGGTAGAACACAAGTGAAGAATATGGATGTCTACTTACAACCACTAGTGGATGAATTGAAGGAATTATGGGATAAGATAAATGTATACGATGTATCAAGACCCATCGCAGCAGAGAGGAATTTTACGTTGTATAGCATATGTGCTTACACGACACATGATTATCCAGGATTAGGAGTTTGCTCTGGTAATTTACATGTTTAATTTATTGATTTGTTTATATACGTAACAATATTCTTTCACATATTAGTTATTTAATTTGTTGTAATATTTGTTCTGATCTTCATGATATTCTTTAACGTGCCATGCACATTAATTAATGTATGCAAATATAATCTCGCAGGTCTTCTAACAAAAGTGTATTTTGGATGTAAATTTTGTGGACCTTCTCTGAAAGCTAGATGGTCCAAGGACCTATGAAAGCCAGTGTATGATTGCTCCAGGGTATTCCTACCAGAAGAACACCCTTATAGAAGAGCAGCATCCGCTTTCAATGGTAAATGAGAGAGAACCCAAAGGCCTCCAATAATGACACCAGCTGAATGGCTTAGAGCATATGAGAGAGAGAAGGAGAAGGAGTTCATAGAAATGTTTGAGTCAAATGGGGAGCCTATGTTCGATGATCTAGATTTCTTCGACACCCATGTTGAGAAATTTCCCATTGGGATGAAAAGGAAATCTATCTTTTATGACCTCCCATATTGGGAGCATCTTAAGATTACCCATTTATTAGATCCCATCCATATATTTAAAAATGTTTCATCTTCTTTATGGAGGCACATATCATCGAAACAAAGTGACACATTGGCTGTTAGGAAAGATCTTATTACTTCAAAAACTAAAAAGAAACATTTGCCAAGACGATTAGAAAGTACGAGATCAGAGGCACACGCTGGTCCCTCTAATTCATGGTTTTTCAAAGAAGGTGATGTCCCATGGATTTTTAAAAAATATGATATTTATTTGGCAAAGGAAGTTATAATGGGTGTGAGGGTGCCAAATTCATACGGGTCTTCACTACGGCGCTGCTTCACCGTGGATGACTAGTTGTCGGGGTTGAAATCGCATGACCATTTGAATCTTCTAAGAGTACGTACAATGTCAAAAGCATGATTTTATTATTTGTTATATTAATAAATTTTATCCCATGCGGGGATCATAAAACATAACTAATTTTGTATATTATTGCATGTGTTTATAACTTTGCAGTGTCATTATCCTTTGTTCATGCGTGGGTGTGTGAAACATGAATTCCCTTAAGACCTAGGACGTGCCATATCTAAATTATCTGCATTTGTACGTTGGATCACGTCAAAGGAGATTCATGTGGTTAGCATTCCACGGTGGCGTCAAGAGATAGTTGAGATTGTTTGTATGTTTGAGAAGGAACTGCCAACGAATTTCATGGACTTACAGGTTCATCTTCTAATCCACCTAGTATATGAGGTTGAATTAGTTGGGGTGGTTTCTTGTCGTTGGATGTTCTTCTTAGAGAGGTACATGAATAAATTGAAAGGTTTTGTTTGACAAAGGGCAAAACCCGAGGGGTATATGGCAGAGGGGTACATATTGCATGATTCTTTCTATTACGCCAGTGAGTACATCAAGCAGATCGACAATAGACCAGGTGCGGTGATTTGGGACGATGAAAGGGATGAAGACAAAAGAGAAGGGGACTTGCTCCAAACGAGTGGAAAAAAACGCTTGATAAAGAGTAAGCGACTTATAATTTTTCAAATTTACAAAAAGTAATTAATATTCATTTTGAACTTCGATATAATGTATATTTTGATCTCTAAGTACTATATAATGTTGGTTTGATTTCATCAGTGAATGCAAAAATTGAAGCAATCAATAAATTCGTTCTTTACAATTCTGAAGCGACACAACCGTGGGTTGCATTGTACAAACAAAAGAGGATGAAATGGGATAGTGACAGGAAATCATTCAGACGGTTGAATGGTATAAGTGTGCCTTATCCCGATCATTTAAAAGAAAATATGCCTAAAATATGCCCCAACAGTTGGGTTGTTGACTAAGTTAGAGAGAAATACGGTGCTACCGGTCGTTACCCGCGTGCTGAAGAGAATGCGCTAAATGTAGGGATTGGGTGCAATAACTCGGTAATAATATTTTTAATTTATATGTAAATTTGAAACTTATATTAAGACATCTACATTTCATATTTTAATTGTTGGGTTATTATAAGACACATGACACTATAATTTTTTCAACTTTTTTATAATAGGTACATTTGTTCCCATCTATGTGGGCATATGGACACAATTTTCGCACAAAAAATGTCGATACTAGAAACATCACACAAGACTGTGGAGTGGAAGTCAAGTTCAATCAATCTAGTCGATCTAGCCACCGTGATCAAAACCTAGTACGAGGGACGTTAGGTTACGTCGGAAATATACAAGAGATCATTGAAGTGGATTTCTCTTCTTTCCAATGTGTTATTTTTAGGTGCAAGTGGTGGGACACCTTTGATCGGAATATTGTAAAGGAAGGTCACGATAGTAGGTTGATATGTATCAACTCTAGAAATATGTGGGAAGAAGCTAAGGAGCCCTATGTTTTCCCTAAACACTGCAACTAGGTGTTTTTTTACCCAGATGTGTTGCATAGGGATTGGTGGTTCGTATTGACACATGACCCTAGATCAAAACATATTTTTTAGAACAATAGTGTTATCATTCCATGCGAGCTGGAAGATAATGAGGGTGATCATGAGAACCAAGAGTGATATGGTACATGTGATATTTCATCAATATTTATACTTTTTAAAATGGGTTTTCGAAACATTATAATATGTATTTTGAATTAATTGGTAATTTGCATTGTGTTAATGTTAAAATCAATAATTCACTTGATAATTTACAATTATGTTGATCTCAAAAACAATGGCGTACTGTATAAATTAGTTCTTTTTTTTGTATCTAAGATCATAATAAAATAATGATAATTCTAAAGTACATGAATATATTTGCATTATTTTCTACACTTTATTATGTTACAATAAATCATATTATTCTATATTTATTATTTAAAATTTACAAATTTTAAAAAATTCATTTCACATTAATACAATTAAAATTTTACAAATATTTTACATACAATTACAATTACAATTTTACAATTTCACATACAATTACAATTACAATTTTAGAATTTTACATATATACAATTACAATTTTACAAATTAAAAAATTACAATTACAATTACAATTTTACAAATTTACATATATACCATTACAATTACAATTTTAGAATTTTACATACAACTAGAATTACAAATATTACAATTTTACAATATCATGATCATTTAGAATTAAATTAATTAATAAACATCGTGTTCATGATAACCATCGTACAAACATCATATTTGAATTAAAAAACACATTCAAAATCGCTAACATCATCGTGATCATGATCATCTAACAAAACACAATTAACATTATATATTAACATCATCACAACACAAACATCAAATATACATCTCGTGTCAAATAACTCATGTTATCACATACACATCTATCTGCAAGTTGCACATTAAATGAACATATCTAACATGACCTAACAGTATACACATCATGATGATCACCAACATGTAAATTAAGTACAACTACAACATGAACATAAAATACATGTACCATATATATATATATATATATATATATATATATATAACTGAATAATGTTTAAAATATACAACTGTAATATAAATGTCATGGATCAGCTGGTGGTAGTACAATATCAATATCAGTACTAGTGGAGGCATTCTTAGTCAATGGTGCAGCCTCGACGTTCGATGGTCCAACCTGCTCATGATCATGAGTACTGATGGATGCTACAGGCTGCTAACTAGACGTGGCCGATGGTTCAGCCTCATCTCCATGATGACTGTTTTTGGATGCTAGTGGAATCTCATGCTCATCTGGCGCGGCGCGAGGTGAACGATCATGAGATGATGAGTCACTACTTGTGGACTGTCCATCACATACTACGGGTCGACCATGCTTATAACGTTCAATAGTCCTCGTCAGTCGCATAACAGTTGTCGTAACTCCTACGACATGTCGCATGAGGTTGTACATGTCACGCGGCATGCCTCTCCACATCTATAATAGCCTATCATCGGCCTCTATGTCTCTGTAATGAGCGGGCCTGATGCCCGCCTCAACAATCAATGCACTGAGTTGGTCGCCCAACTCCATCTAGTATCTAGCATCAAGTCGACCGTGCCTAGCACCGGCCTCCTGATGATCCTCGACATCTGGCATGCCTTGATCATCATTACGATCCACACCTGGATCATGTGGTCGTGTCGGCATCTCCTCGCCATCAAAAGAGCCAATGTCTACAAAATATATACAAGTACACAATAATAATTACACAATTTAATAAAAACAAGTTAAAGAACATGCTAGAATAAATTTAAATATATAAAACGGTAATATTACCTCTATCATCTAGTGGTTCATCAGTTGTGAAGAGGATTTTGGCACACCCTCTCCAATCCAAACCCGCGTAAGGACAGGGGACCATAACAAAGGGATGCTCATCAACACTAGCTAGCAACTCCAGTGCATCCTGTGATATCCTCGCTGGAAACAGAGTCTCGTCCCTCTTGGGCATCATCTGCCCCCACATGTGCATCCGTGCCTCAAACGTCGTCCTACGAGGTTGCCGAAGAAAATTAGGTCTGGTCTCTGAAAACCTCTCAAAAAATAAAAATAAAAAGCTCTGAAGCAAAAGGGAAGTTCACCCTCCCTTGTGCATGAGCACGACATCTATCTAAGGCTGTCCAGAACTGCCGCAAAAAAATGGCAGACCACCTGACAAGTCGTGGCTCCTATATTAAAGAATCAACATAATATAGAATAGAGAAACTAATGCGTTGCCCATCACTGGTGTTGTTCAAAATGGTCGAAATGATAAGTGAGAGACACTACACCTCCTCCCTACCAAATGCACCAATACGTAACTAACCTCCAGCAACCCAAAACTCTATAGAAGACTGTACATTTTCTCCAATGTATCTTTGGGAGTAAACTAACTGAATCCCTGCTACACAGCCAGCCAGAACCTCTGGGAATGAGGGAAAATCCACCCCTCTCCTTGATAGTTGTGTAATGAAATATATATCCTCCTCAATGGGCATGTACCACTAGTTGATACCAACCTGGAAAGCATGTTACTGGGCATTCCATCTTCGGATAAGATGTCTCAAAAATAAACTATGGCCCTTTAGGGAAGTAGCCTCCTCATAGAACTTGAGGAGGCCTGCCTGCCTTAGGAGCCCCTGCGTAGCTGTTGTAATAGGGTGAGGGCACGCATCTCTCTCCCTCTCTCGTGCCTCCCACAGGTGAACCATGTTATACTTCTCCGCCTTTTGTTTTTTTTGTTCCCCCTCTTCTCTCCTTTCACGTCTCTGAATGATTGACATATTAAACACAATTTTTTTATTAAATGAAACATGTATTTAGAAATATACATATATAATTTTTATTTTTTAAACAAAATAAAAAGACAGTCGGTGCGCCAAAAACATAGTCACGCATCGGTCTCGGTGCGTCTTTCTATGGAGCGCACTGGCGTCGGTACACCTAATAATTAGGAATTTGGCTTCTGTGATCCATAAAATGTGTATAAGAATTTTCGGTGAAAATCACATGTAAGAAATTTTTGTTGACGCGTTTCGAACCAGCCAGTGTGGTTCATCATCAGGACAAGATGAGAAATCTGATCAAGGAACTATTTAAATAGATAAGGACATCTCCAATTAGCCGTTGAAAAAACGGATAGTTTGACTAGAATAAGAAACTGAATAAAATTTGTCATATTTTATTATATTAATTTTAATTCTATTATATTTTAATTTACTTATATTTGATTATATTTGAATATCATCTAATATTAATACTTTTTATAATTTAATATTAATACTTATTTAATATAATTTAATATTTTTACTATTTTAATACTTAAAATTATAATATCTTAATAAATTAAAAAATAATTAATTAATTAAATAAAAATAAATAATAATAATGATAATAATTAATTAATTTAATATTACTAAATAGGTAATTATCAAATTAAATCATAAGAAAAATACTCATAATAAAAATCATACTAATCAAAATTAAAATAAGAGGAACAAACGGGGAGAGAGGAATCAGGAGCGAGAGAGGAAAGAACGACTAGAGGGAGAAAAAAAAAACTACTAAGAGTGAAGAGCAGGAAACCAGCATCTGCTAACACTCCACCCATCATCCCTGTTAAGGTTAACTGGCTCGCATCTCTTTAATGTCTTATGTAAGAACGGTTATAGCAAGGCTCAATGTCTTAGAGCTTTTCAAAAAGCTGAGAAAGTTCCTAGGGTTAAGAAAGATCCTTGTGATCGGTTATCTGGGGTTCACCTTCCGTTTATCCAAGGTACCACTGATAAAATCACTACGATATTGAAGAAACATAATGTCTCTTCAACATTCAAGCCTCTCCGCACAATTCAAAGTTCGCTTAGATCGGTTAAAGACCCAATTTTCCTGATGGATGGTAAGGGTGTTTACTTGATTTTGTGTTCCTGTGGGACACCTTACATAGGTGAAACTGATCGATCAATTAATCAAAGGATTCATGAACATGTCGTTGACCTTAGACATGGTAGATCTCGGTCCTTTGCCTTAGCAGAGCATGCTGAAAAAACCAATCATCATATTTATATTGAAGATACTGAGGTTGTTGCAAGGATTGACCATTTCCACCATTGAAAGTTAAGGGAAGCCTTGGAAATCGAAAATAGGTCGGTTAACCTTAACAGGGATGATGGATGGAGTGCTAGCAGATGTTGGATTCCTACTCTTCACTCTTAGTAGTTTTTTTCTTTCTTTCTTTCTTCTTTTTTTCTTTTTTTTTTTTTTTCCTCTGGTCGTTCTTTCCTCTCTCGCTCTTGATTCCTCTCTCCCGGTCTATTCCTCTTATTTTACTTTTGATTAGTATGATTTTTATTATGAGTATTTTCCTTATGATTTATTTTGATAATTACCTATTTAGTAATATTAAATTAATTACTTATTATCATTATTATTATTTATTTATTTATTTATTTATTTATTTATTTATTTATTTATTTTATTAATTTATTTATTTGTTTTTTAATTTATTAAGATATTATAATTTTAAGTAGTAAAATAGTAAAAATATTAAATTATATTAAATAAGTATTAATATTAAATTATAAAAAGTATTAATATTAGATGATATTCAAATATAATCAAATATAAGTAAATTAAAATATAATAGAATTAAAATTAATATAATAAAATATGACAAATTTTATTCAGTTTCTTATTCTAGTCAAACTAGCCGTTTTTTCAACGGCTAGTTGGAGCTATCCTTATCTATATAAACGGTTTCTTGATCAAATTTCTCATCTTGTCCTGATGATGAACCACACTAGCTGGTTCGAAATGCGTCGACAAAAATTTCTTACATGTGATTTTCACTAAAAATTCTTATACACACCTAATAATATTAAGCGCCCCGAAGACGATGCTCCAGAAAAAATTTTAGTGCACCGTTGACGATGTACAGTGTTAGGAGGGTGGTGCGCTAACGAAACTCTACGCCCCGGGGTATATAGTTAAGTCAGCGGACCGACCTCTTGCCATCGTGACATAATGAACGGTGCGGCCTTTTACAAGGCTGCACCATTGACGCAGGCGAAATATGTAAAGTCGTGCACTGACAAAAATAGCCATCCCAGGGCTACTATTTTGTTCAACGCCCTACGTTGCAACTATTCCACTACGTCAACAGTGCAGCCGGATAACCGACTGCACCGCACTTTTTAAAAAAAATTAAAATAACACGGTGTGCCTTCGGTACTGCCCCGGAACCGGTGGGGATACCGTTAGCACCGGTTTACCAGACTGAACCATTGACCATGTTGAAATGCGGTATGTGGTGCACTGACAACATTACCTGCCCCAGGGCAGATAATTTAGTCAACGCATCGTGTTGTCGTTATTCCACATTGTCAACGGTCCAGCCTGGTAAACGACCGCACCGCACTTTAAAAATATATATATATTAAAATAACATGGTGCGCCTATTGGTACTGCCCCCCTGCCCCAGAAATAGTGCGGATACCGTTAGCACCAGCTGCGGTGCGGCCTGTAAATTTACAGGCAACACCGCAAACCAGTGCGAGCCGAACAGCTCAAGCAACAACAACAAAAAATTCCTTTTAAATGGTTAGTTTTAAGGTTATTTGAAATTCTAATCTGCTAAAAGGCTTAATTATGGAAAAACAAGAAAAATACATGTACATTTGCTCGTCGAGGAGGCATATTGGCAGTAGAATTTTCAAAAGAAAATTTGTCCACCGTTTTGCAAAATTCAAGTTGGAGATTGGTGGGCAATTCACAACAGTAGTGCATGCAATGGGTGCAATGGGAGCACCGATGTCAGGGCGGCTCAGACAAGGATAAATTGCATCGGTGCTTGAGATCTCTATAGCACTGACAAAAGTGAAAAATGTGGTTTTTTTGCCGTAATTTTTTTTATTTAACCCTGTTCCGGTGCGCGGGGTTTTATAGGCATACTGGTGCGTTTCCTTCATTCCGCACCGGGCGATTTCTGTTTTCGTGCGCTTTTAATGAGGCACCGAGGCGGACAGTTTTTAAATCACCGGTGCGCTACAGTAATACAACGCACCAGGAGGGTGTGTACGAAGAGCATGGTGTCCGGTGTGCCAACGTCTTTTGCGGTTTTTTTGTCGTAATTTTTTTTATTTAACCTCGTTCCAGTGCGCGGGGTTTTATGGACGCACCGGTGCATTTTCGTCATTCCGTGTCGAGCGGTTTTTGTTTTTGCACGCTTTTTATGAGGAACCGGTGTGCGGGGTTTCATGGACGCACTAGTGAATTTTCGTCATTTGCTCTGTAAAGCACCAGTGCACTACAGGGCGGGTGTGTACGAAGCGCATGGTGTTCGCTTTGCCAATGTTTTGTGCGGTTTTTTCACTGTAATTTTTTTTTATTTAACCTCGTTCTGGTGCGTGGGGTTTATGGGCGCACTGGTGCGTTTTCTTCATTCCGCACCGGGCGGTTTCTGTTTTCGTGCGCTTTTTATGAGGAACCGGTGTGGAAGTGTTGTAAAGAACCGGTGCGCTAGAGAAATACAATGCACCGGGCGGGTCTATATGGAGCACCGGTGTCCGGTGTGCCAATATTTTGCGCGGTTTTTTGGCCGTAATTTTTTTATTATTTAACCATGTTCCGGTGCATGAGATTTTAAGGGAGCACTGGTGCGTTTTCGTCATTCCGCACTGGGCAATTTATGTTTTCGCACGCTTTTTATGAGGCACCGGTCCAAAAGTGTTGTAAAGGACCGGTGCCCTACATAAATGAAATGCACCGGGTGGGTGTGTACGGAGTGCATGGTGTCTAGTGTGCCAATGTTTTGTGCAAACCGGTGCTTTCTCGTGTTGAACGCACCGGTGCGTTTTACGGTGATAAGCGCGCCAGACGAAATAAATCTGCAAACAACTCCGCCCGCCAACCTCCTCTAGTAACCTCCGCTAGAAACGGATGTCTGGGGTATTTTTATAATGGGTTCCTCAAAAACATCTGCTAGAGGGTCTTTTCCTTGTAGTGGGATGACAAGAGCCTGCGGGAAGTAGCCTAGTACATATGAAGGTAGAGGTGGCCATAATGAGAATCAAGGAGATTTTACTTTACATCTACAATTATTCAACCCATAATGTTGAGGAAAATGTAGAATTAAGCTTGCGGGACCTATTCAATGAGCCCTAGCATGAGGATATAAATGGTAGGGAGGAATTCAGCCAAGAGAGAAACTACAAAAGGTTGAGATGTAGAGTCCAACGAGGGATAAAATTGTGGGAGACTCATCTATTGGTTGCACAGGAATTGGTAATTGCTGGAAATTTGGCCATTGGTGGATGAGTTCCCACAAGCAAGCAGAGTGGGTTACAAAATTTGATCTTGAAGAATGCAGAATTGATTCTTATTTTGGGTGGTCGTAACAATCGTTTGAGGAGGAAAGTATTGGCTACTCATCCAAGTAATAGGTGTTACTTCGCATGGTTTATTTCTTTTGGGTTTATCTATTATCTATATAAATTGTTAGATTTTTTGGGTAGTTTATGTGTTCAGTGGATTATTTTGTTGCCTATATCGATGGATTTCTTTACCTGCTTTGTATCTCCATTTTCGTGCTAGAAGTGGAGCCAGGGGTAGAGTATCAAGAGGAATTGGATTAGAATTTTTTCAGAGGGGGGGGGGGAGTCATAGTGGGAATGGGCTTGGATTTTTCTTCTTTGTAGGATCAAAATCATATTTTATCATTGGATTATGGTGTGTTTTGTATGGTGTGGATAACCACCCTGCAAACGAGTGAAGTAGTGCATGGTTGGTGTGCTTGTGGGTTAGGAGGGGATGTGTGTTGGTGAGGGATTTCTCTAAGAGAATTTATCCTTGAGAATCCACCTTGTTCAAGAATTTTTAGTTTATTTACTATTTATATAATTTGAAATGAACTATGGGTCGTTTGAAGTATTTTGAGTATTTTTTTGTCTTGTTTTCAACATTGTAACTCCACTTTCGTGCCAGAAAGGGAGCCGAGGGTGGAGTATAAAGAGGAATTGTGAAAAGAATTTCTTAGGGGGAGCGAAGAGACGTAGTGGGAATAGGCTTGGCTTCATATTTTTTGTAGGTTTTTAGTTACAAACTGTCATTGAATTTGTTGTGGTCTATCCGGTGTGCATAACCACTCTATGAATCGGTAAAGTTGTGCCTGGTTGGTGCACTTGCTAAACGAGAAGTGGTGTGTGCTAATAATAGAGGGGATCCCTAACCTTTATAGGAAATGTGGTGTTTAAAGAGTCTTCCTTTGGTCCAGGATCTTCACTCAGGTGAGGGGAATTGGTGGTGAAGTGAACTAGTGTTTATTTGTTATTGGGAAGTTGACAAAGACGGAAGCTGGAAATAAATGGCATCTAACGGTTACCCCACTAAATAGGGTGACCTAATGGCAAAATAAACTCGGCCACATCATAGATTATCTTATCTTTTAGTCTAAATCACAAGGGTTGATCATATAATGTCAAGGGAGAGAGGTCATGTGAGGAGAGGAGCAACCTACTTTGAGGACTAAGCCTGTAGAGGGAACTCTCTATTACAAAACATAGAAGTAGGCTTTGCAGCCAGGTATAGGGACTAGATTCTTGTACATGTGTAGGAATATTTAACCCGATTAGAACAAGAAGCCTCCTCGCAAAGAACTTCAATTTCAAATTTTATAGTGAGGTCAGAATGATGATAACGGATCCTGGACACCGAGAATGTTGGGTGTGGAGCTTAATTATCTCTTTGATTCAGAGGTATTGTTTCAACTATGTTTGGATGCTAGTCCCTAACAGGGGGGATTTCCCCCCTCACTATTGCTGCTAGGGGTGAAGGTGGTTCGGGGGCAACGCCCCCGAAAGAAAAATTTAGAGAAAAAATTCCTTGTAAAATATTGTAATTTCGTACTGGGTCGTTCATTAGGAGAAATATACGATGATAGAAGTTATGTTAATTTAGGGTTTGTTGCCATAGAAGGAAACCCTCAGTTTATATGAGGAAATTGTATTACGACTTTAAATAATTTTGTGTGAGAAAAAAAGTGGATACTTTGTGTGAGAGAGAAGAGGAAGTTACAGTGGATTTGTTGTAGGTTGTATCCCTTTAGTTTGTTGGATATCCAATCCAAATTGAGTGAACCACGTATATTTGTGTCTCTCTTATTTTATGATTTTTTGTGTTTGTGTTTCAAAAATATTTTATGTGTTCCATTGCTTTGTTATTTAATTTCTAACAAGGAATACACGAGGCAAAGCCAATCAGTATATGCAAACAGTTGATTTGTACAGATAAATGAATTTCCTCTTGGTTTGTACATTATTGGACAGCCAAGGGTCAAGGAGAGACTTGTTACAAACCTTGGACCATATGCATGGTCATATGAAACATTATGATTGCAAGTTGGAGAGAAATAAACAACACCTTGGCATTCCTCTAGTAGTGGCTAGACCGCTAGCAGACCCAACATTCCCTATCCATGTATCAAGCTTAAATTTTGAACCAAACCCCTAAGTATATTATGGATTGTGCTTATGGTCATCTTTTTGTTGTGGATTATGATCATGGCTAGATAGGCCAATATTCTAGCATGGATTTTGTTTGGATGCATTTGTGTTAATTTCTATTTGTCTCTTATGTCCCTTCGAAGGGTCCAATTTTAGTTGTGTTCTAGTCTCCTAGGTGAGAGATCGGTATGACGTTGTTGGTCAATAATTGTCATTGAATTGAATATAAGCTCTCTTGATGAGCTCTCTTGATGGAAGATTGATAGATGTTGCACTATGACATATGATTACATGGAAGACACACCATGATGAAGAAGCTCTAATGATCTCTTGTTGTCCCAATCACCTTCTGCACTAAAATTTTATGAACAGTCACAATGAAAAATAAATTTAGACACCTTGGAGGCATCCTTTCACAATGAATCCTAGACCATATTAAAGAGGATTTTTCCCTCTTTCCAACAAGCCCTTACTTGCCCCGAAACTCCCATTAATTTGTGATAAATTGAATTTTTAAGATAAAAAATATATATATTTGTAGTCAAGCCGACCTATGCAGTCATATAATGTCGGCCTTTCTTCCAATGGATGTATCTCTTCATAGGGACAAACCACACACTTAGTCAATATATATATATATATATATATATATATATATATATATATATATATATATATATATATATATATATATATATATATATATATATATATATATATGTATATATATATATGTATGTATATGTATATGTATATGTATATGTATATGTATATATGTATATGTATATATGTATATGTATATGTATATGTATATGTATATGTATATATATATGTATATATATATATATATATATATCTGTTTTCATTCATTTCGGGTCAGCAATTCGGTGAAGACATCCGAGAAACATAGAACATTGAGGAGAGTTCACATCTTGTGAACTAAGGCCGAGGAGGACTTAGAAAGCATATTGTTTGGGTTATTCTTCCTTCAAATCTCAGACTACAGACCTTGGACAGTCATCTGAAGAGGCCCAGATTAATTGGCTATGAAGGCTTGAACAGACCTGTAAGAGACTTAAATTATTGGCTCAGACTATACCTAGAATCATTGCTATACCTCGGATCTGAAGATAGACATCTATGAAGGATTAGACTTCTTATAGTCCTAATCAGTCTCAGATAGGGTTATTATTTCTATGGTGGATACCTTCCTTACCTTGGACTGTCCTTAAGAATTGAAACTCGGACAAGACCTCATCTCAGACTTGTGGAAGGAGGATAGAAGACACATGTTTGTAACAACTCGGATTAGTTGAGACTTCAGATCAGTGACCACATATAGGACTGCGGATCAATGACCATCTACAGGAATTTGGTTCAGTGATATAAGGGCTCAGACCTGTGAAGCTTGAGATATACATCAGATCAAGGACAGTCATTTGGAGAGGACTTGTAGTTTAAAGGCTCAGACTTGCAGCCATAGCCCAAGAGGCTCAGACTTGTTAATAAACTTCAGACCCATGGAGAAACTAAGGGCTCGGACTAGTGATATTACAACTCAGACTTACGTGAGGACTATTGAAGTCACATGATGGACAAAGTACACTGAAGAATCTTGTTGATGACAGTCAAGTAAGTGCATCACACATTTTCTATTAAAAATAAGATTGAGGGATTGGTGTCCTTGGGGTAGGTGCCCCTAAACACAAGGTTGGTGCCTTGCGAAGATAGGGTCGAAGCCCTAGAGGTCGGAGCCTCATCAAAGTCCAATTTGGTGCCTGTTTCATTAAAAGGGTTGGTGCCCTTCTCTCATCTATTGTATACTATTATTAAAAAGGGATTGAAGTTCTCTTTAATTCTTAATATCATTAGTATATATATCTCTCTGTCTTTAATTGTGAAGAATCTAACTGGCAATAATTAACAATTGAAAATAAATACTGATTCACCCCCCTCTCGGTATTTCCAACAATTGGTATCAAATCCAGCTTCTTCATTATCAGCCTAACAGCTGGAATAAGGATTCTTAGGCATAATGAAGAACATGGAAGCAACAGGGAAACTCCCTATCTTTGATGGAACGAATTTTAATTTCTGGAAAAAGAGGATGTCCTACTATCTAATTTCTCTTGGCCCTGAAGTATGGCACTCTGTTTTGGATGGATACAAAGCTCCCACCAGTCTTCCAACTGATCCAGATGAAAGAAAACCCTACATTTCTAATGCCAAAGCTTTAAATTCCATCACTAGTGGAATCACCGATTCCGAATTTACGAAAGTCATGAACTGTGACTCAGCCAAAGAAGTATGGGATAAATTGGTTTTTCTATATGATGGGGACTCCAAATTTAAGAAGGTAAAGCTTCAAACTTATAGAAGACAATTCGAGAGTGTGAAAATGGATGATGAAAAGATATTGCATCATACTTCCTCATAGTAGCTAAAGTGGTTAAATCTCTTAAATGACTAGGGGAAAATATTGAAGAAAGCACCATAGTTCAAAAAATCCTGAGATCACTTCCTGATAGATTCGACTCCAAAGTAAGTGCCATAGAAGAAATGGAGGACCTAGATACTCTCAAGATGGATGAACTTCATGGAATTCTTATTTCCTATGAGATGAGGAAAGGGATCCCAAATTTCAAGGAAGCAGCTTTCAAAGCCTCAAAATCTACAAAAGAAGGAAAAGGATGGAATTACAACAGCGATGAATCAAATACTGAAAATGAGTTAGTTAAATTTGTACAAAGACTAAAAAGGGGATCTAAGCTAAAAGGTAAGTACCCTCTTATTTGTTTCAATTGTGGAAGAATAGGTCATTATGCTGCAAAATGTCCTCATAAACATGATATTGATGATGAAAAGGACTCTAAAAGAATGATGTACAAGAAGAAAGGGTTTAATAAGAAGAAATTCTTCTCTAAACAAGATGAGTCTGATGAAGATGAATTTGTAGTCATAAAGAGGAAATCAACTAGAAATGTGCATTAGTACAAAGAAAGCGATGATGAATCAGATGAGGAAAGTAATTGTGTTGGAAGCAAAGAAACACTATTCATGGCATTTACAAATGATGATGACTTAGAAATAGAAGATGAAATAAACATGGATAGTTTTCTAATGAGTGACATTGAAGAAAATGAGAATCTACAAAAGAAGATAATTTCTCTCAAAATAGAAAGAGAGGAAGCAAAAAGAAGGGAAGACTTCTTGAACATCAAGTTAAAAGAGAAGGCACTACAAGAAAAAAGGACATTGGTGAGGGGCGAAAATGGTCACCATAAGCTCATTGGTGAGGGTCAAAAGAGCCTTCGTCACCAAAAACTGAACGTAGAGCCTTCATCACCAAAAACTGAACGTCACCAAAGGTGGCGTCGCCGAAAGTATAGGTGTTGTGGTGACATTCAAAGTCCATCACCAATAATGATTTATAGTGACGGATAGTGACCGTCACCATTTCATATGAGCAATGGTGACGGACAATAGCCTCCGTCACCAAAAAATTGAACGTCACCAAAGGTGGCGTCGCCGAAAGTATAGGTGTTGTGGTGACAGTCAAGGTCCGTCACCAATAATGATTTATAGTGACGGATATTGACCGTCACCATTTCATATGAGCAATGGTGACGGACAATAGCCTCCGTCACCAAAAAATTGAACGTCACCAAAGGTGGCGTCGCCGAACGTATGTGTTGTAGTGACAGTCAAGGTCCGTCACGAATATTAATTATAATGACGGATAGTGACCGTCACCATTTCATATGAATAGCAATGATTTTTTGTTATGGACCTTTCATGGCCATCACTATTGGTGCATATATATAGCGACATTCATTGACCGTCACCATAAACGCATTGGTGACATCAAGGTCCGTCATGAATAATGACTATAATGACAAACAATGACCCTCACCATTTCAGATAAACAA